>CM061532.1:110309768-110568900 GCA_030545055.2 Neoaliturus tenellus
TGGAATGTCGATTTTGGATATAAGTAAAACTCTGATGTATGATTTCCATTACAACAAAATGGTTAAACACTACGGAAGAGACAACATTGGAGTTGCATACATGGATACCGACGCGTTCATCTACTGGATAAAGACTTTGGACATGTATGAAGATCTAAGGAGTTTCCCATACAAAGACGACTTTGACTTCTCTGACTATCCAAAGAACCATCCAAATTATAATGAAAAGAATAAAAAAGTAATTGGAAAATTTAAAGATGAAGCAAATGGAATGCCTTTGGAGGAAATAGTTGCGCTGATGTCCAAATTATATTCCTTCAAGATGTATATGGAAAATGACATACCGACAGTGAAGAAAGCTAAAGGAGTCAAAACATCATACTTGAAGAAACATGTGACATTTGACCACTACAAGACCTGCTTGTTTGAAGATTCTACAATGTCTGCAACGTTCAACACTATTAGAAGCTTTAAACATGAGGTCTACAGTGTCACTGAAGTTAAAAGGGCACTATCAGCTCAAGATGATAAAAGGCATATTATGCCGGATAAAATCCATACTCTTCCTTTCGGCCACTACTCTCTAAACCCTATCAACTAGTAACCTATTCTTCGTCCTTATACAACTTCGACCTTATTCCTTTCTCCTTCCGTAAAAAAATGGGGAACACGGCAAGTCCAACGCCGTGTTCCCCATTTTTTTACACAAGTTTGGATGACCTTGACCTATATAAATCATGTGAATATTTAAGACAACATTCATTGTGATTATACATGTGATACATGAAACATTCAAACCTGCAATATGAAGAACTTGAAGCAAGAAATTGTCAACGAGCTTCATAAACCTGCAAGAAGAAAGTTTCCGCGAAGAAATACAGTGATAAAAGGAATAAATGATTTATATCAAGCGGATTTAATCGAAATGATTCCTTACAGTAAACAAAATAGAGGATTTAAATACATATTGACTATTATTAATTGTTTTTCAAAAATGGCAGATGCTTTACCACTAAAAGATAAAAGTGGCAAAAGTGTTACAAAAGCAATGGAAACAGCTATACAAAGAGACAAACATACTATAAAACATTTACAAACTGATGATGGAAAAGAATATTTTAATAAGGAATTTGCAAATTTAATGAAAAAACATGACATTAACCATTACTCAACTAATTCAGAGGTAAAAGCATCAATAATTGAAAGATTTAACAGAACTTTAAAAGGTGCCATGTATAAGATGTTTTCCAACAGAGGATCACACGTATGGATTGATATGTTACCAAAACTTATAAGCGATTACAATAACAAGTTTCATAGAACTATCGGTATGAAACCAAGCCAAGTGACTAATAAAAATGAAAAACTTGTATTAAAACGTATAAAAATGAATACTAAACCAAAAGTTGAAAAGCTAAAGCCTAAAAGGTTTAATGTTGGCGATAAAGTGCGAATAAGCAAATACAAAGGTGTATTCAGTAAAAGATATCTTCCGAACTGGACAAATGAGGTATTTACCGTATTTAAGGTGCAACCTACAGTACCAGAAACTTACATTTTAAAAGATAATAAAGGACAATTGCTTGAAGGAGGGTTTTATGGACATGAAATGTTAAAATCAACAGTAGGTGATGTATATTTAGTTGAAAAGGTGTTGCAACGAAAAAAGGATAAGGTTAAAGTACGATGGTTAGGATTTAATAAAACGGAAGATTCTTGGATACCTAAAAAGGATCTAATATAATGATAGAGCATCATTTTGGGTTGAACCATTACAAAGGATGGAGATAATACCGCAAAAAGACAATTTTACTATTAATAATATAGATGAACTCACAGTGGATGGTTCTCAATTCAATACTGGGAAACACGGTGTTTTGTTACCAAACACGGTGCGTTGTCTGGTTACCGGTCCTTCCAATTGTGGAAAAACAAATGTAGTATTCAATTTGATTATAAACCCTAAAGGATTACGTTTTAATAATTTATATGTATTTTCAAAGTCACTACAACAACCAAAATATCAGTTATTGGAACAAATACTCAATAATGTGCCTGAAGTTAAATATTTTAAATTCAACGCGAGCGAGAGTGTCATGCAACCGCAAGAGGCTAAACCATTCTCAGTATTCATATTTGACGACGTATCTTGTGAAAATCAAAATACAATAAGAAATTACTTCGCCATGGGTCGACATAACAACATAGATAGCATTTATATTGGTCAAACTTACAGCAAAATACCGAAACAGCTCATTAGAGACAATGCAAACATGTTAATTGTATTTAAACAGGATGAAACCAACCTAAAACACATATATTATGACCATGTAAGTGCGGATATGCCATTTGAACGATTTAAAGAGTTGTGTGGAAAGGCTTGGGCTGAAAAATATGGGTTTTTAACAATTATGAAGGAACAACCGCTAAACAATGGTCGATACAGGATAGGATTTGATAAATTTATACTAATACACTGATCATGATGTAAAACATTCATTGTTGTACAACACGTCTTGCTACAAACATGGTTAACCAAGAAAAGTTAATAAAGGAAATAAAATCACTTAGTGATTCTATTCGAGATAAAAACAGAGCATTAAAATTAGGTATTAGCGAAAGGGAGAAATTTCTTGAATCTACTTTTAAACCTATTACTGAACCCTTGAAACAATTAAACAAAAAATTTGCTAAACCCGTTTTGGAAGGAGATGCAATTGCACCTATTACAAAGTTTGAAAGAGAAAATGTAAAATCAGAAGATTTTAGTGATGAAGACCTGGAATCCTCTACATATAGTGGTTTTACCGGCGGAGAACCTGAAAGAGAGCTAGAATCACCAGACTATAGTGGTATAAGAGAATTATATGAAGTAAAAGCTAAAAGAGGACATGAAGATGTATCAACTGCTAGTGAAGAGGAAAAAGAAGAAGAAGCAAGGGAAGGTCCGTCAAACATAAGCTTGTTGGGTGAAAACATTCATAACAAAGGACCTTTAGGAAGGAAATACATGATAAAAATGTTAGCTGGAATAAATCCTAATAAAAACTACCATAGTTATGGAGTAAGATTAACAGAAGAAGGTTTAATGGTTGGTAATAGCCCGGTAAACATTGATGAAAATGATAATATTATTGTTGGTAATCAAAGATATAAGGGTACAAGAGGATTATTTGAATTATTATTTGAAAAAAAGCCTTTAGAATTGTTAGTTAAAGAAGAAGACATGGAAGCATATAAACAGATTTTGGAACACACCAATGCATACAGGAGAAAATATTTAGCTGACCAACCAGTTTTTAGATCTAGGTCTTTAAAATATAGAGTATTTGTATCCAAGTTAATACCAACAACGAGAAGACAACCAATGCCGATAATGCCAAGAAAACCTGTAAAACGAAGGTTTGTGTCATCCACTTTGGATATAAGTGCTCCAGAACCAAGAAAAAGAAACAAATCTGTTACAGGTACAGGTTTAATGAAGAAACTATATAACACAAATGTGATTTATTACAATAATATCAATAAATTGGTGGATAGAATGAAACTAATACATGAAGCTAAAGAAGCGGGTCATACTGGATTGGAAAACGAATGGGTGGCTTTAGTGGATGAACTCCGAAACCGTGGGGTAATCTCATAAAAAATGCGTTACTCACTAGATTACTATTCAGTTGCACCATGAGTGTCGACAAGTTCGGACGTTACTCCTCGGATGGGTTATATTACGCAAATAATTTAAAAAGAGGAGCTGGTTTACCACAAACACCTGATGGGGATTATGATATAACTAATAAAAGGTTAAAAAACATAAAAGATCCCACAGATGAAAACGATGCAATAAATTTAAAAGTATTAAAAGAAAAGATATCACCAACATTAAGACTACAGAAAAACACATATGACGCAGGTAATCATAGAATTGTCAATGTTGGTAAGCCAAATCAAAACGCTGATGCAATAAACAAAGGTTATTTATCATCAGAATTAAAAAATACGTTAAAATTCAATGGAAAAACGTATACTGCTGAAAATAAACGTATATCCAACGTAGATGACCCTAAAGATGCAAAAGACAGCGTAAATAGACGCTATTTACATTCATTAATACCTGAAAAGACAAAAGATGGTTTTTCTTTTTATAAATTTGTTATTAACGATATAGGTTATCCGAAAAATGAAAATGATGCTGTAAATTTAAAATATATAAAAGATCATTGTATTACACGTGATGTAGGAGTTATTGATTGTCTAGGTAATTGTTTAGCGAATGTTAAAGATGGTTCGGCACCATCAGATGGTGCAACAGTGGGTCAAATGAAGGAAACTCTAAAGCAAGAAACATCTGGATTTGTAAAACAGGATCAAGTAGTATCACGGTCGGGTGATGTGTTTGTACAAGGAAATGAAAAGTTTATTTTACTTGAACAAAAAAATAATGTTTGGGATTGCAAAGACATGAAATTATCAAATGCGCATTTAGCTACAGATGCTCATGATGTTCCGATTTTATCACAAGTTTTACATACTAATCCAAACAATTATCATAGAAGTTGGTTGGGTACAAATAGAAGAATAATTGACATATTTCCAGGTATCGATGATTACGATTGTGTTGTAGTAAAACAATCTTTAATATTAGACAAACCAAAAGGTAGTACTTTCAATGCGAAAAATAAGAAAATAGGTAATTTGGCACAAGGAACAGATCCAAAGGATGCTGCAACTGTAGGACAAACATTACAATATGATAGTGCAAATCAAGAGTTTATTTATAATACCAAAAGATTTAAATTAATGGATGTAAATGATTATCAAAATATATTAATTGCAGATCCAAATTCATTTAGCGGATTTAGAAAATTGTCTGGTGAGGAATTTATTCATAAAAATCATGTATTTAGAAATGAAGCAGACAGATCATTAATTAGTGCAGATTTAAAATATTTTAAATGTCCCGGGAATGATGCAAATGTAACTGATGAAGACTAAGAATTTGTATAAAAACTGATATGGGTTAGAAATCGGGACTAATATTATAAAAATGGGTTACACTCTAGAATGTTATTCAGTTGCACCATGAGTGTTGACAAGTTCGGACGGTATTCATCGGATGGATTATATTACTTTAATACTTTAAAAAGAGGTGTTGGATTACCACAAACACCTGATGGAGATTATGATATTAGTAATAAACGGTTAAAAAACATTAATGATCCCACAGATGAAAATGATGCAATAAATTTAAAAGTATTAAAAAAAGAGATAGTACCAACACTGAAATTAGATAAAAACACATATAACGCGGGTAATCATAGAATTTCCAACGTTGGTAAGCCAAATCAAAACGCTGATGCAATAAACAGAGGTTATTTATCATCGGAATTAAAGAATACGTTAAAATTTAATGGAAAAACGTATAATGCTGAAAATCGGCGTATATCCAACGTAGCAGACCCTGTAGATGAAAAAGACAGCATAAATAGACGCTATTTACATTCTATAATACCTGAAAAGACAAAAGATGGGTTTTCTTTTTATAAATTTGTTATTAACGATATAGGTTATCCAAAAAATGAAAATGATGCTGTAAATTTAAAATACATCAAAGATCATTGTATTACACGTGATGTAGGAGTTATTGACTGTCTTGGTAATTGTTTAGCGAATGTAAAAGATGGTTTTGCACCATCAGATGGTGCAACGGTGGGTCAAATGAAGGAAACTTTAAAACAAGAAACCTCCGGTTTTGTGAAACAAAACCAAGTAGTAACACGTCAAGGAGATGTATTTGTACAAGGAAATAAAAAGTTTACTTTACTTGAAGAAAACAATTATGTTTGGGATGGTAAAGGAAAGTTATTGACAAATTTAGGTATTGGTGAAAAGCCTGGTGATGCTGTTACTTATGAACAGATAATACAATTAGAGCCAACTGGAAAAAAAAATGGTGGAATTGTGATAACAAACGATTAACAAATGTTGCAGACCCTGATTATGCCGATAACGCTGTAACTGTTAATTTTCTTGTTAAAGTAATAGGTAATTTATTATTTGATATGCATAATTATATTGTAGCAGGACAACATAAACCTATTGACGAAAAAATGAGAAATACATGGATTAAACAAGAAATTCTTTATAAATATTTTTTTAATCATAACACACAAAAGTTTAGATCATCAGATTGGGGTACTTTTGATATTTAACTAAATAACACCATATATTACATCATTTATGTGCAACCTGTCATAGAGGTAACACATGGGTTACGCTTTTCAAATATAAAAGACAATCATGGCGTTTCATTACACCAGTCCATATCGAGACACTATACGGAAAGGAGGCGGTATCACGTCCACAGCGGTTTCTCTGTTAAGTAAAGCTTTAAATCGTATTCCAGTAGGATCTATCGTAAACAGAGCAATAGACGCTTTACCATACGAATTTCACATACCGGGAGGTTATCAGTATTGCGGACCAGGAACTAAATTAAAAAAACGACTGGAAAGAGGTGATCCAGGCATAAATAAGTTAGATCAGGCTTGTAAAGAACACGATATCGCATATTCCACGTTTACCGATTCAAAAAATAGGTCAATCGCTGATAAAAAGCTAGCGAATATAGCTTGGCAACGAGTAAAGTCTAGTGACGCTAGTATTGCGGAAAAAGCAGCAGCTTTAGCGGTAACAGCAGGTATGAAGGCTAAAACAGCGGTAGGAGGTGGAAAAAGGAGGGGTAAGAATAAAAAAGGATCAACCAAGAGAAAACATGGTGGTAATATTAGACTAAAAAGACGTTCTCCGAGGAAAAATAATAAAAAACCGACAATATGGTCAATGGTAAAAAACGGGGCTGGTCTATACCTAAGACCGTATCGTGCATATTAAATAAAAGAAATCAATTGGTTATACCACATAAAGCGTTGACTAATGTTGAATTATTTAAATATATTTCCTGTTTAAAAATACCATTTTTCCGCGGAGTATTTATGAAAGACAGTTTACCAAAGAAAATATGGAAAAATGAGACTGGAATTGTAAATTTGGATAATACTGAAGGGTCCGGCACCCATTGGGTGTGTTATAAGAAACTAAATAGTAATGTATATTATTTTGATAGTTTTGGAAATTTGCCACCACCTAAAGAACTTGAACATTACTTTAAATCTGCTAAAAACATATATTACAACTATAAAAGAGAACAACCTGATAATACTTCAATATGCGGCCATTTATGTTTGGAATTCCTAGCTAAAAGTATCAGTCACTATTGAGATGTCTTCCTATACGGTATCATTAACAGGAAAATCGTCCACTTTACGAAGTATCCTTTTTCCAGCGTTACGCTTGCAAAAAGGAAGATTTTGGGAGGCAGCACTGTTGGATTTTACAACTTACAACTCTATTCCCAATGTTACGGAAGGTAAAAATAACTTATTGCATTATTATAAAGGAAAAGATGCCAGTGGTAAGTTAACAGACTTAGAAGAGTGCAGTTTACCCACAGGTTCTTATGAAATTGATCATATTAATGAATTTTTGCAAAATAAAATGGGAAAAGACAATATATCGCTAAAAGGTAATAATAATACAATGAAAGCTGAGCTTACTTCAAAATATTATATAGATTTCACTAAGCCAAACTCAATTGGTGATTTATTAGGATTTCCCAAAGATGGAGCAATTTTAGAACCAAATAAAACACATTCCGGTAAACAAACTGTAACAATATTAAAAGTCAATAGTATAGACATAACTTGTAACATTATACAAGGAGCTTACAGAGATGGAGCAAATACTCATATAATACATACTTTTTACCCCAGTGTACCACCTGGATTTAAAATTGTTGAAAAGCCGCAAAACCTGGTATATCTACCTTTGAACACCACTTTCATTTCAGACATCGTGTTGAACGTATTGGATCAAGACGGTAACTTGATAGATTTCCGAGAAGAGCCTATTACGGTTAGATTACATTTAAAATCAACACTTTAATACAAAATCATGGGTTTAACATTTAAAAGCGAACAACCTACGGGAATCCGCATTAGTAGCTCTTCAGCTGTGGAGGAGTTAACACGCGAGAACATTCGTTTCTTAGAGAGAATTGGATTAAAAGTAACCGATAATGGATATACTGGATATAGCTCAGGGTCCAACATTCGACGAAACCCTATGGGAAAAAGAATATCACACCCACAACCCTTACACTTCATCAAAATTAAACAATAACGATGAAATTCGTATTCCCATACAAAATCAAGACATTTACACACTACCATGTGAAAGTTACTTGTATATTGAAGGAAAAGTTACTAAAAAGGACGGTACTACTACTGGTACAACAGTTCCATTTATAAATAATCCCATGGCTTTCCTGTTTGATGAAATTAGATATGAAATATCAGGTGTAACAGTTGATTCTACTAAAAAAGTAGGTATTGCAACAACTTTAAAGGGATTAACATCTATATCACCTAATGAAACCAATTTAATACAACCTGCAGGATGGGTTTTACCTGCAAAAGACACAATCACTCCAGATACAAATGGAAATTTTGATTTTCATATTCCGTTACGTTTGTTGCTTGGTTTTGCTGAAGATTATAGGAAAATAATATTAAACGTTAAACAAGAATTAGTTTTGTTGAGATCTTCAAACGATAAAGATATTATTAAAGCTCCAGACGGTACAACAGATGCAACTTTAGAATGGAAATTAACATTAGACAAAATTGTATGGAGAGTTCCACATGTAAAATTAGCTGACGAGCATAGAATGCTACTATTAAGAAAGTTAAAGGCTGATCGTGATATTGTAATTCCTTTTAGAAGTTGGGAATTTCATGAACATCCCAGCTTGCCAACTACGGATCGACACACTTGGACAGTTAAAACATCTAATTATGTGGAACGAGCCAGGTATATTATATTTGGTTTACAAACAGGCAGAAGAGACACCATCACCAAACATGCAGGCCAATTTGATCATTGCAACTTGAAAAATATTAAAGTTTATTTAAATTCACAATTTTTTCCATACGATAATTTAAATGTGTCATTCGCTAATAAAAAGTACAGCATATTGTACGATATGTATGCAAGATTCCAAAGTTCATATTATGGTAAAACGAATGCACCTTTACTATCACCAGAAAAATACTTAGATGGTTACCCTATAGTTGTAATCGATTGTTCTAAACAAAATGAATCGGTAAAATCATCAAGTGTAGATATAAAAATAGAAATGGAATTCAACGCGCCTATATCGGCTAATACAACTGCATACTGTTTAATTCTACATGATAAAATCGTAACATACACACCTTTAACTGGAATTGTTAAAAATGTATTGTAAAAGACCGGTTTTCCTACATTCCAATGCATTCCGCGAGTATAAAAGCAGAGCGTTCAGCTCGCTCCTTATCAGTTTGTTGCCTGTTGTTGTATGGGTAGCATCTTATTCAATATGGCTTCTCCTAGTGGTACACAAGAAAATGTAGTAGATATTGAGAAGGAGATATCCGACTTTTTAGATCTTCAAGGTCAACCGGAGGGAGATGAACACAACGCTTGCGGACAACTCCACGCCAGTAATAATGTTGAGGAAAAAGGTAAAAGAAGAAAGAATGCACACAAGAGGAAAAGGGATATTGAAGATAATATTTCTCCTAACATATTAAGTGAGGTATTCTTGCGAATATTTTACCCAATCTCTTCCAGTTTGGACAAAAGTGTTTTAATCGGTGTTATGAAATCTACAGATTATTCCCCTACTGTAATTTTAACTCATGGACCCAAAATGATTTTGTTTACGGACACTGCTTGGGAATCGTTTATGAAACACTTGCATCTGCTAGAATGCTATTTAAGTAGTAACATGTTTGGAAGAAAGACAAGAGTAGGCCTTTTGGATTCAAATGTGGAAATCGATATTGTTAAACATCGTGGTGATCATCAGTTGCGGTTTAGAGACACAACAAGACATGATAACAAGATTCAACTTAATCGAGAAGAGTTTTTTATTCTAACTTGTGCAACTGAACCAATAACGAGATACTTGAGACAACTGGTGTTTTCAAGTTCAATTATTAAAGATTATCTGGAAGACACTTTGGACAAACAACCGGACGCACCTATATTGTACGGACCTGTAGATACTTCTATATTCAATAGGGTTCCTCATGAAGTACAAATGTGGAGACAATTGGAAAAGTACGCTCAACTACATAAGAAATCAGTAAAACATGAAAAAGAGGAAGAAGAAGGAGGAGAAGAATCAAGTGTTAGTGATGAAAATGAAAACAAGGAAAATGTAAAGATGGAAACCTAAATGACAATTAACTACACAGCAATGGTTAATTTTTAAAACAATATCAAACACTTTGTGGGGTTAGGCCTACCGGGGACGGTGCCCACGTTAAATATACACCAACGCGCCAACAACTGTACGGCCGGGTATAAAAGTCGTACCTACCGTGGTGTGGAAATCAGTTGACCTTTGGACTTCGTCATGAGCAGACGAGTGATCTTCGCAATGGACAAGGAAGAAGAACAAGTAAAGTCCAAACCTGGTATAATTGAGTTCCAAGCGTTTCGGGGTAATGATGATAGATTTATCATAAAAGAAC
Source organism: Neoaliturus tenellus (assembly GCA_030545055.2). Classification (NCBI taxonomy): domain Eukaryota; kingdom Metazoa; phylum Arthropoda; class Insecta; order Hemiptera; family Cicadellidae; genus Neoaliturus; species Neoaliturus tenellus. The sequence goes on from CM061532.1 coordinate 110,320,406, forward strand.
TTGTGTTTTTCGACATCAATACAAGTGTTCCTTATTCGTTTTTATTTAAACCACCATGTTCTTATTCATCTTTAACCAGTAAAGCCGCTACTACCAACAGATGGATTTCAAAACACTTCCATCATATCGATTGGTATGATGGTTTTACAAGTTACACGGACTTGTATCACATTATGCATCACTTTTCAGACAAGTTTACCAATATTTACACAAAGGGGCTGGAAAAGAAAAGATGGATCGAAGGATTTACTCATGTTCCGGTTAATGATGTGGATTTGGATAAAAACTACAAGTATACGATGGAAAATGTTTGTATTTGTACTAAAAGTCCAGAACATGAAAAAGATAGACATTGCGCTTTAAAAAACGCCTATAAACTCGCATCTTACCTTCAAAGTGGGGAAATGGGGAGTGGTGGGGGTAACGGGGGTTATATAAGTGAGGAGCAGACCGGGACCTGGCATGAGTATTACTCGAGATTCCGAGACGACAACATCTCCCAGCAAGAAGACGAAGAAGACGATCTATAACTTGACCATGGCATCTCACCAGTTCCTGCAAACTTTGGTTGAGCAGTTCAATGCTCACTCCAAATCTACCATACTACCCGTCAAGAAGTGTTCCGAACTTAAAGACGAGAAGCACTACATTATCCACGCCATGAAGAAGATGGAGACTACAGTTGGAGAGGCCATCTGCTGCAGTCTTAGCGAGGCACCATTCACTCCGGGGGATGAGCCCAAGTTCCAAGTCTACCTGCCGAAACGGTTCGTCCATCTCCTCCAGAACGAGGATCTGCGCTCCATCCAACCCGGCTGTCTCTACCTGGTTTCCCACGGTTGCACGGGTAGCAATTCCACCGAGTTGACCATCCACATCGCCGACAAGCAGCAGTGTTAGATTTAAGTTTTACTGTTGTAAATATGTTATTGTAACGTTTTATAAATAAATAAACCATAAAAAACAAAAGACAAAAAATGCAACATATCAATATGTGAAGTTTGTCACATATTGATATGTTGCATTTTTTTTTAAACTTCGCGGGTGACCTTGACCTTTGACCTTTGCATTTCACAGTTACCCCCACCACGCTACAAGTCAAACCTGTTTGAATGCAAACACCCCCACCACTTTTTCATATACCTCCAAGCGCTGTGCCTTGGCTTCATTTCTACTCCAGCAGCCAACCTAGCAACATCAGGATGTCTCTCAACGTAAGCTGTGCCAGCTATGAGGAGGTGACTATCAAAACACAACAGGAGCTGAACGATTTGTACAAGGAGTTGCAGCTAATGGTGGCAAGAGGCTACCGTATAAACGTGCAAGTCTACGCTTGCAATATACGGAATCTTCGGCAGCCGAAGGAAGAGCCTGGACATTCCTCTTCAACGACAGCTTCCTCACCGGCGTCGATGAAGACCGAACCAGACAACTTGGATTACTTCAGCTGACTAGCGGTTGTCTTCCTTGTCCTTACAATTGTAGAATATGTTTATTTCTTTATTATATTAAAGAAGTAAAAAGAGCAAAGCCACCTATCTTGTTACTGACATATATGCTCAGTAACAAGATAGGGTTTTTTTTTAAAACACAATTTGAATGACCTTGAAACTTCCCCCTCCACTGATTCGCTACCCCCACCACTTCACTGTTGATATACATGAGACAACATAATTAGATACCTCATTCCTTCTTCAACGGTCAAACCTACAACATCAACAATGGCTAACCTACCAACAGATGAAAGATGTCCTCACGCATGCTGTGACTTCGTACACGAGTTAGAGAAGAGGATGCAAGAGAGGGCGATAAGAAGAAAGCAGATCCACTCAGAAAATATCATGATAGTAAACGGCTATCTTTTGTTGTTCAGCCTTATCATGGTTGTACTGTTCATACTGTACGGCATAGTTACATGCGTCGGCAAGGTTGCAGAAGAAAACGCTCGCCACCATCAGTTGGAAGATTTCAATGTTACTTTCTAGGTTTTCCTTTTTTAAAACTCCATTTGGATGACCTTGAACTTTCCCCCTCCACTCCTTCCTTTTTTAAAACCCAATTTAAATGATCTTGAAATTTCCCCTCTACTTTTCAATAATGTTACAACTGACTGCAGCTCACCTCATTCCTTGCTTGGCTGCCATGGCGGAAGGAACTCTTTCTCAAGTTGACTCCACTACGGACGAAGCATTTCCCTTGCGGTGGACTGTTCATTTACAGGATGCGACAGAAGTGGAAGTCTTGTATCAAAAATTACTCAATGTATTCAACGGGAACCCTGGACCTCTTGAATGTAGAATGGATTTAAATTTTGATGCAACCAGGGTCGGCACAGAACCTTCAACTTCAAGCCAGCCTCAGCAACGAGATTTTACACATTTATACACTCCAATATCACCGGAAGGTGTAACTGTCTGCGAGGCTGACTCAACTACACGTTATGTTCAGCCGAAGCCTTGGGTGTTGATTATTAACAATGTGTACAAAGTGGAATTGGTATGTAATAGATTAAAGGAGTTGATGGTACAAGATCCAGGCCTGCGCTTTCAAATAGATATACATTTCATCTGGAGAGCACCTGCACGGGGCTCTTCGTCTGACAGCTCTCCAAGTACGACGGACGAGGAGGACGACTAGTCATCTTTTTTAAAACTCCGTTTGAATGACCTTGACCTTTCCCCCTCCACTGAGTTTATTTAAGGTGCACTCTCACTGACTACAGCATCATTTCATCGCGCACCTTCACCGCAGCAACATGGACAGTCAACTCAACTACTGTTGCGAACAGAAATGTTTTTCATGGCCAAATGACATTGATGTGGTGGATGGTCTGGCTTGTAGAACATGTGAAGCTTTTGGTCAGTGCATGTGTAAGTGCAAGTCTTGGAAGAAGCCGAAACCGAAGTTGAAGACATTCCATGTGTACCAAATGAGAGGGCATAAGTACACTTGCTGCCCTGAACGTTGCATTGAATTCAAACTAAAACAGCTAACTGGCTGCAAATTGTGCAACAATCATTTTGCAGGTTTTTGCAAACATTATTTAGGAGCGTGTCAATACAGATCAACTTGGCATACAGAAGCACTCACTATCAATGAAATCGCTATAGACTCACAAGAGTAGTCTTTCTACTCTTTGACTTTTTTAAAACTCCGTTTGAATGACCTTGAAATTTCCCCCACCACTTCCCCATATATCTAGAGTACGCAGGGCCCGGAGGTCAGTCGCTCGGCGGCTGTCGTAGTGTGCACATCCGTGTTGTGCAGTCTGCTGTGCAGTTTTGATTTTAACCAGTTCAAGGTCACCACACTTAAACTCTGGCAAAAACGTCAAGCTGTTAAAGACAATCCTAAGTCCCAGGTTCACAGTCAACCTCAAGGTCATCACACTTTAACATGTAAATTTAAGGTAGCACCAAAACGGTGCTACCTAGCTTGACATTTTCAAGTTTCCCGAGGTCATCACAGTTCCCCCACCACTTCCCATATACCTAGAGTGCGCGGGGCTGGACAGTCAGTCGCTCGGTGGCTGTCGTGGGGTGCGCATCGCGGTTGCAGTAATGGTGAAACGCGGGAGTTGTATCGGTTCAAGGTCACTCGAGCGGTGTCACATGACGGTTTAGGCAGAGTCACGTTGCAAACTTTGAGTTCCCTCGGCACTTTTGCTGTTTCTCGTCTAATTTCGCTCCAAGTTGTCAAGGTCATTGAAACCTGACTGAAACTCGGAGCGTAGTGCGAGAAACAGCAAAAGTGCCTAAAAATTTTAGGTTTCAGCGTGACCTTGACCTTTGTGACATCGATGACGTCATAATGGTGACGTAAGGGGTGATGACGTCATCGCCACGTCATTTCTGCAACGTCATGGGTGTGACGTCACAGAATGACGTAATTGGTGATGACGTCATCGATTGCGTCATCGATGACGTCATCGATGACGTCATCGGTGGGGTCATTGACCTCGATGACGTCATCGCTCAGGTGACCTTGAACTGAGCCAGCTCCCGCGTTTCTCCACTACTTTCCATGCTGATATGTGGTTCTTGAATCTCTTTATAAAATTAACGGTCTGTCCAACGTAGAAGTTGTCACAATCTTCACAGCTAATTTTGTAAATACCGGATCGATTGAATTGGTTATTGCTGTAGCTAGTCGGGAAGAGTGATGAGTGAGTGAGTGAGTGAGGGCTTTGCCTTTTATAGATATAGAAGATTATGGAGGGATATGTTTTCAACAATTGTAGCGTGTTATTTGAGACGAAACAATGGATCTTAATGATCAAGCCATGTCAGGTCCTGATCAAGTATCAGATTAGGTTCTTACTAGGTTATATCAGGTTCTGATCCACGACTAAAAATGTTCAAAAAATGGATTGGATTCTAATGAAAAACTTTCGTATGGATTGTTAAAATTGATTAATTCTTACCAAGAAAGTTCAGTATTTACCTACTAAAACAAAAAACAAAAAATAATTGTGTGGGTTTTTTATATGTTTTTATTTCAATGCCTGTGGAATTTCTCATCTTCTTTTTTGTTTGTGAGAAGTTCAAAAACTGGTCTTGTTATTATCTTATGAGAACCTTTTATGGACGTTAACGAAAAATCAAACAAACAATCCAAATTGGTAAACTGTACAGACTCTCACGTGTGACCGTGTGAGACATAACAACCTTGTTGTTGTGTCCAGGTGCTGATCACGAAGCTGAGGTCGGCCAACAACGCGGAGACGCAGCAGTACCGCAAGGCCAGCAAGGCGCTGATAGTTCTGATCCCTCTCCTCGGCATCACGTACATCCTGGTGATCGTGGGGCCCAGCCAGGGAGTCACGGCACACATATACGCCGTCCTGCGGGCCGTCCTCCTCTCGACCCAGGTACCTACACAACAATATGTCAAAAGTAATAAGTAAAATTTGACTATTACTAGGTATTGATGCTGATAATGATGCATTATGAAGCAATAGAAAGAGAGGTTGGTAGTTCTACTGATTTTCATTGTTACAGGTGCTGGCGGTGGCTCTGTTCTACTGATTTTGACTGTTTCAGGGGATGGTGGTGGCCTCTGTTCCACTGATTCTGATTGTTACAGGTGCTGGCGGTGGCTCTGTTCTACTGATTTTGATTTTTCAGGGGATGGTGGTAGCACTGTTCTGCTGATTCTGATTGTTTCAGGGGCTGGCGGTGGCTCTGTTCTACTGATTTTCGCTGTTTCAAGGGATGGTAGTAGCACTGTTCTACTGATTCTGATTGTTTTAGGGGCTGGTAGTGGCTCTGTTCTACTGATTTTCGCTGTTTCAGGGGATGGTGGTAGCACTGTTCTACTGATTCTGATTGTTTTAGGGGCTGGCGGTGGCTCTGTTCTACTGCTTCTTCAATTCGGAGGTGCGCAACACGTTGAGGACACGCCTGGACCGGTGGCACGACGCCCGACATCTAGGCGAGGGTCGCAGGTTCTCTAGGTTCAATTACACCAGGGACTGGTCCCCACACACCAGGACAGAGAGCATCCGGTAATTCATCAACATCATACTATATCACACCCCACATACACAGTTCTAACATGACTAAACGCCCGTCGTTCTAACTAAAGAAGATAAATAAATACTAGGCCTAAATTTACAACTTTATTTCGTGGCTCTTGTTTCTTAATGATGGCTGAAATGGACGATACATAAATCTTTATTCTTTACTGTAAAAATATCATACTTAAAATTTGTATTTATTTCAAACGTCTATCTGTTCCAGGCTGTGTCAAACAATTAACTCCGCTCCCGGCAGTTTTCGGAAGAGGGAGTCGACTGCGAGTGAAACAACTTTGATGACAGTGGTGGGGACGGGCTCCGGACGGGTGAGCAACGGGTCGGTGGGGGCGGCGTCCCTGGTGGTGCGGTCCTCCGTATGTCCTCAGCTGCTGGATGAAGCTGACAGCGTCTAACTGATGACAGTGGTGGTGACGAGCTCTGGACGGGTCAGCAACAAGTCGGTGGGGACTGCGTCGCTTGTGGCGCAGTCCTCCATCTGTCTTCAGCTGCTGGATGAAGCTGACAGCGACATCAGCGACTTCAACTGGTCAGCTGAAGATGACAGCGACTTCAGCGACTTCAACTGATCAGCTGAAGATGACAGCAACTTCAGCGACTTCAACTGATCAGCTGAAGATGAACAGTGGTGGGGACGGGTTCCAGACGGGTCAGCAACAAGTCGGTGGGGGCTGCGTCGCTTGTGGTGCGGTCCTCCGTTTTTTTTTTTTATTTATTGAATGAAGCTGACAAAATTAACAGAGGGGTGGTGTTTAGGTTGACATGGTTAAAATTATAATGAATTTGCACGCTCAATACCCTCCAGTTAATCATTAGAGGGATGATAATTATAAAAAGAACAATTTTATCAAACGTGTGACTGTCAACATCTAGTTGTTCTCTTGTAGTAAAAAAGTATAAAACCACCAACTCATAATTTAACTGTTGATAGTTTTTTTTTTTTTTTTTTTTTTTTTTTTTTGAGGATTCATTTTATTTTAGAAGAATCTATATATTAATACGCAAGCATGTTTCATTTCCTCCTTTTTTCTCAGCTCGTGTGCATCGTAGGATAAATCCGCGCATACCGTTAGAAAGGTATAGTCATGTAGATGAGCAGAATCACATTCTAATTCACATCGGACTCCAGGGCTGCGCCCCACAGGCTTTCAAAGTTCCAATGTTAATCTTATGGAGAAAGGAGAATTGAATGAATCTTATACAGCTGTTGTAAAACAAGTGCTAGAAAATCAGGAAGAACAGATGTTTCAGTTATAAAACATTTTAAAACTAATTGCCTCAAGATCAACTGAATTTTTGGTCGAATTTCGACCAGTGGGCGATCTCTAGTTATATTCAAACGACAACTATGTGTTCACATTGGTGCTTCGGTAGAATAGAACTTTTATACAGGCTCTCATCGATAAGAGTGGTAGTACACTGTAGTAAATTTCAGTTTTCATATATGAAAAAGGAAATTAAGACCAAGTTAGAGAGTTACGTTCGTGGAAAACCATTTGTTCATTTATAAAGACAATCTGTATATCAATATGCAAGCATGATTATTTTCTTCCTTTTTCTCAGTTTGTGTAAATCGTAGAAGAAATCCATGCATACCATTAGAAAGGTAGCCTCATAGATGAGAAGAATCCCATTATAATTCACATCAGCCCCAAGGCGACGCCCTACAGGCTTTCAGAGTTTCAGTGTTAATCTTATGGAAGAAGTTTAATTGATTGAAACGGTAAGAGAGCTGTAGAATAATTGCTAGAAAGACATATGAAAAACTGAAATTTTGGTCTATAGTGGCGATCTATAGTATACATAATAATGACCTCAGTAGACTACGGAATCAACATAATCTAAGTATCTAAGCACTTGGGGAACTAGCAAAATGCTATTTTAAAGTGAAGTTAGCATGACCTTCAAAATATGTAACCAATAAAAAATATATATTTTAATATAAATACTTATTAAAAATTGTATTACTTCAGACCCCCCAAAATCATTTGCTTGGATTTTGTTTTGTCGCGTTGTTTTGAGTAAATGTTATTTATTCACTGCTGCTAATGGCTAATATATTGGCGTTAATGTCTATAATTTCATGTATAGATAGATGTCTTCACCTTTTTGTCATAGATGTCTTGAAAATGCAAACTTTATTTCATACTTGTTAAATAAATTCATAATAAATAACAGATTTGTTTTATACAGTATTTCTTATATTTTTACATAAATTAAATGTAGTACCTCATTGTAATTTTGTACAAAAATAAAAATGTATTTTATGTATTGATCCTTACTCTAAAATCAGTCTAATCCTTATTTTTTATTTGCTTCATTTTACTTGAATTTTTAATTTTTATTTAGGCCTATTTAAACTTTGAAATATATAATTTTAGAGTATCTATGTGTGGTCCTATTAACATGCGTGCAGTACTTTGATATTGAGACAATTATGTAATCTAGTGCCCTTTTTGAGGTGAATATGACTAAAGGAAGGATGAGCGTGAACAAAATTTAGCTTATATCCTATACTCTAATGCGAGCAAGGTATATTTGTATGTAGGCCTTTGTATGTATGTATGCACACGTATCTCGAAAACTGCTAGAACAGCTCCTTCAAACTTTATTGCAAATAACTTAGTTTGAGGATAAAAACTATATTTATTTTAGTGTCTATGCTAGGAAAAATATTATTTCGTTATAACCTTAAATTGAAATTTAAAAAAATATTATCATAACACCATTCAGCAAATCAGTAACTGGCTTTTACCAGTAAGTTTTTAAATAGTGGTTTGTACTGGTAGTTATGACTATTTAATTAAATAAAAGTAAATTAAAAGGATTAAACAAAAAAAAATGTAAACTTGCAATTAAATTTAAAAACAAAAAGATTAGCAACCATAATGTAATCATCGGTTAACTGTTGAGGTAAAATCCACATTGAAGTTTTAGTTAGCCTTTCAACAAACTGAATCTAATTTAATAACTGAATACTGTCCAATCTGGCCATTGTTAGATAGTAACAAGACTATGTGGGGTTTGGACCCCCGTTAAAAAAATGCCAATGGCGTAGATAGACAACAAAAGTAAAAAATAAATATACTCATACTAGAGTGCAGCATCCTTAGGCATACATTAAACCATTGTGACAGACGAGTGAGAGCAGCGAACAAGCTCGTCTTGAAAGGAAATGCCTTTCGGACTTTGGCATTTTATCTTAAAGTCTGTGGCTGATATTATTATGGCTAAAAAGAATTGTTTAAGTTTACCGAGCTCAACTCGAATCTTTGATTGTACAATATGATGAAGAAGGATTGACTTTAAATTGAAATGCAACATTGTAAGCTCTTAAGAAAAGTAATTTCGAATAAACCACGATCGACTTGGCAGATCATTCATCTGCTCTACGAAAGCAATTTATTTTTTTATGTCACGTAATTAAGGTTAAGGTGGTTAAGGTCTAAGATGTGCCTTAGATTTCGAGATCGTGGAACACACATCCCTTAAGACAGTGTTCTAATTAATTATAGTATAGGCATTGACTATGTACACTAACGTGAGTAGACATAGGCATGTCATAGCATAGGCGTGTTTGAAACTTATTGACGGTGGTGCGATCTCGTGCGGCGTACATGGAAGTACACGTACCATAAGATAGATAAATCAGTATTACCACTCTTCTCAACCAAGGATGAAACATTTTATAGCTTAGAGTTATTTTTAAGTTTTTGTAAAGTGTTTTTGCAGCACTGTAAATACAGCTTAATAATAACAACATCGATGGCAGCGACTCTGGCGCCGCGTACACGAAACTTCCAAATTGTTGCCTCAAACTAAAAGCATTGTATAAGAGGTCTATTCAAGTTAGTGTACATAGTCAATGGTATAAATTATATTTTAGACATATAAAAATTTACGAGTTTTTAATAATTCTTTGCATTGATGGTTATGTTTGTTAAGATAAACAAAGTAAAGGGGTAAAACAGTTATGCATTATTTAATACGCAATTTTATATAAAAACAAAATAATGTTTAGGAACGGTAACAATTGTAAAATTAGCTGATAACTGAAGAAGTAAAACCCACGTTGTTCAGTTCCAACGTGTGGTTCAGCAATAAATACCAGAGTGCAGCTCCCTTAAGCGTACAGTACAGTAAATTAAAACACCCTGGAAGATAAGTGAGCAAAGTAAACGAGCTCGTTCGAAAAGAACTAATCCGTTTTGGACTCGGCATTCCAGAACAGGTTCATTTGACTGAGATTATTTCTACAAAATATCATCTATTTTCTATTTATTGATAGACAAGCATGTTTCGTTTCCTCCTTTTTCCTCAGCTCGGGTGCATCGTAGGATACCGTTCGGGTATACCGAATAAAAATTCGGGCATACCGATAGAAAGATATAGTCCTGTCGATGAGCAGAATCCCATTCTAGTTCACTTCGGACTCCAGGGCTACGTTCCACAGGCTTTCAACATTTTAATGTTAATCTTATGGAGAAAGGATAATTGATTGAATCATTACATAGTTGTTGTAAAAAGAACTGCTAAGATAACATTAAGAACAGATGTTCCAGTTGTAAAATGTTTTTAATTTTCTTTGGTTTAGATCAAATAAATAAAATTTTGGTCGACTTTCGATCAGGAGGCCATCTCTAGTATGAAAAAAAAATACCGGGCAAATGCTAGACCTCCAGGAGCCATTATTAATCTTTAAAAGTTGAGATTTCTTTCTGTAAATAAAAATAACATACATAATTGGTCTTCATGTGAAGATAGATACATAGATACATAATTTAAAAAATCTATACTGTTTGAAGATGAAGAAGGGTAATGGAAGAGGTCCTGCTATTAGGCCTAATCTACAACAAGAACTCCTGTGCGCATTTATTTGATTTGATTAAACTATATAGCAATATTGTGGGATAGTTATGATAGAATAACTAAAAAGTTGGTAAAATAGTATGTGGAAAATGGTCAAGAACACATTGCAAACTACCATTAAAAATCCTTATACTATATCTTGACTTAATCTTCAATTATAACCTACTAATTTATTGATCATTTACAATAAATCATTTATTTATCTATCAATCATTAACATTGGAAAAAACTATTATTCAACACAAGTAGTGGCAAAAATTGGAAATCAGGACTTGACGTCATCACGATGACGTCAAATTGGATATGAAGAAATTCAAATTGGCAGAAAAACATTTTAAATAAATAATAAAATACCCCCGTCGCAGCAGACCTGCGTACTCAGCGAATTTCCAAAGAATTATTGTTTCAACATAAAAAAACTTTATGGCTTTCTTATATAATTAATAATCTTTACAAGGAAATATAATATATTTAATGGCATTATATTTCTGAGTAAATTATTTTTATTTAATAATTTATATATTAATGTTTATATTGCAATATATGACTTTTTTTAACAGTAATAAAACTGCATATGCAAAAGGAATGATTTGTTTACAAATCCCAAAACATAAACATTTCAAATTTGACAAATATGCAGAAGACAGCTGATCAGCTGATTAGGAACAGGTACCTTATTATCCTATCCCCATCTCTCTTGCACCCATTATACACTTATTTTCCATGGTATTCCCATGGCATTTACCATGTAGGTTTGCTGCCATGTGGGTTTTTGATCAAATCTTTATTACTCACCACCTAGTGAAGGTTCATAAAAATTTTTATTGATATATGTTGATAAATAAGTGATATATAACTTTTTAAAGATTTACCCATAAGAATAACATGGGAAACTTCATTTGAATTTTCTCTATAACCAGTTAAGCTATTTTGAAGATTCAAAATACCAAATTGTTTGTTTTTTTAAGCTCTTTTAAATGGTTTTAGTTAAATTTGAAAATTTAGGTCCAAAAATGCCAAAAACCCATTTTTGACCCCTTTGAAACCCCATAAAACCCCGTTCCCATAACCCGACAAAGCTGATTCGCGAACTCATGAAAATAGACCTGGTCTTACACCTTCATACCAAATTTGATCAAAATCGGAGGTCCGCTTCAAAAGTTATCGGTACCACGGACACACACACACACACACACACACATATATATATATATATATATATATATAAATTTTATATATATATATATATATATATATATATATATATATATATATACATATATATGAAAATGAACGAACGGTGTTTTTGGCTTCTGGGGACCTCAAAATGAAAAAGTAAAGTGATCCCGGGCTTAGGTCTTACCATGGCTACTACCGTAATAGCGTATTCCCTATAGGGAAATTCGCTAAAAGCAAAATGTTAAGTCTCGGTGCCGAACTCTATAATTACTTAAAAAAAAACTTCAAGCAAAAAAATAAATAAAATAAAATAAACCATCAATAAATGAAAAAATGTCAAACAAAGTAAAAGAACATTTTTAACTTATTGTATTCTTAGAAAAATGTACTTTCAAAATTTCAAATATTTTTTATTTACTTCTACAAAAGGTTTAAGGAAATACAAGAGAGGGTGCATTTTCAGACTGCAGCGCGCTTGTTCGTATGGAGTAGCCTACACTGTCAGTCACGACGCGCTTCGACAATAGAACAATGTCTGTCACGTCTGTGTGTCGTCCGTCGTGTTGCAGCTCCCGTCAGGTCGACCGTCGACCGTCGATAATTCACTTCCAGTCTCTCTCCATCACTCCAATGGCTCTGACAACTCTTTTGTTTGTGAAATTTAGGTCACAAGATGATTTTTCTTTTAATACTGCATATAAATTTTTAATTGATTTAGGAAATTTTACTGTTTTTCGTATTTTGAGGAAAAATAAAAGTGCATTACATACAAAAAATACATCTTGTGCAAATAGTATAAATAAATTGTGTCTTTAATAACTTGATAATCAATTATTCTAAGAAGATTAAGAATATATTACAGTACTCATAAACAAATCGACAATTACTGGGAAAATGTTTACATGGTAACTTTGAGGACGTCTAGGGCGTAGCTCTTTATTAATAGTATATGAAAATAGTTAGACTTTCCTATTTTAAGAATAAAGAATGAGTATACCAAATTTCAGCACTTTAGCTAGTCGGGAAGTTGGAGACTTAGTGATGGGTGAGTCAGTGAGGGCTTTCCCTTTTATATATTTAGATTAAAAGACCAATGAGCCTATAACCAAAATATATATTTAACCTACTTTTAAAAATTCAATGTTTTTTATATATTTTTCGTTGAGTTACCTCTAAAGCCTCGTCCGCACTGGCCAAACTTTCCAGGCGAACTTGTTTGGCGAACACAAAAAATCAACAAACATTCCTAACGAACCAACCAGCAATATGGTTTACATTCTTAAAGGTTAGAAACAAACAAACAAAAGTTCGGAAGAACCTTGTTTGGTGAACATGTTCGGCCAGTGTAGACGAGGCATTAGTTAACCTCACTATAAACCTAACGAGACGATGGAATTGGCTAACTCGGAACTCCCTAACTCGTGTCACGAGCCGGAACTGGCTAACCAGGAACTGCCTAACCGCCAGTTAGTGGATTCCAATGTGTGTAGGGTGGAATTGGCTAACTGTCGCCCGGCGGAATTCACTAACTCGGAATTCCCTAACCAGGCGCGGCAGCCTCCGCCTTTCGCCGCTAGTGGCGCCACAAACGACGTTGCCAACCGCACCACAATAAATAATTGTGCATCCTAACGTATTTAAATCACCTTTACGTTTATTTAATCTTGTTTTTTATTTTTTATTATTAATTGTAAATGTTGGACAAACGACAATGATGAATGTTGTACAATGAGAAATGATAACGTAAATGTTGTAGACCTATTTTCAATTATAATTTTATGATTATGTAATTTAATAATACTTACCGTACCTTATAATGGAATGTTTAAAACTTACAGAACTATTTTTAACAAAAACCAACTGTGCCATTATAGGTAAATCGGTTCTGTTTTATCAATTGACACTAATTTAAATGTACGGGGTGTACCAGAAAGTCACCTTCCCAGACCGGTAGTCACTAATTTTAAACACAAATCCCCACTTTGTGTGACATATTTAGAATATACACGTAATTTTAAGACTTATTTATATTTTAACTTTTAACGAAATCCTAATGGTTGAGGACATAGGCCCTAATGGGAATTGAAATTTTGATTTTTCCGTAAGAAGAACATGGAACAAAATTTCAACTCAAAAATCTCTGAACATTTTCGTTTAGACAAACATGTCCCAGCAGAAAAATATCTTAGCCTGTCCTTTTAAATATTTTCCCATCATATATTATTTTATGTTCCATAAAATTTACAGTACCACGTTAACCGAGTTTTGCTCGTTGGTTTTAATTCACTATTGTTATAGTGTCATGGTAATCAAGCTATTAAATCTACACCAGACTCTTCACAGATAACAGCTGTTAAAAACTGCTTAAAATTAATGTTTCTTTATTTTTGTTAACTTTTTGTTATTTCGTTACCAAAATAGCAACCCACAAGACCAATGTTAAAATTACGATTTTTAAACTTAAATTTAGACCAAATTATATTTTTCCTGGGATTGAGGGTGTTTCTAAACTTATTTTTGGACCAAAACACTCTTCAATGCAAAGTTCAAGCAAAATCTACCCGCTAGATTTCGAGATCATGAAACACGCACATCCCTTCAGACATTGCTCGTATTATAGTAGGCCTATAACCGTACATAAACGTTATGCTGTGTGAACGAGGCTTCAAAATATTTTTGTAAAAGGCAACTTATTGACCCAGATAAATTATTGGAAATATTTTTAATGCCATATACTTTGAAATGTTTACATCAAATTTGGCCCTAAAAAAACAAAATAATAGGCAAATAAAAACAGAATTAAGCAATTTTCCATCAACTACTTGTTGCTGCGGTCAAAGTAAGTCCGTGTGGTTATGTAAAAAGATCTAAGATATATAACGATAGAACTATCTATATATTAATAGGCAAGCATGTTTCTTTTCCTCCTTTTTTCTCAGCTCGTGTTCATTGTAGGAAAAAGTTGCGCATACCGTTAGAAAGGTGTAGTCCTGAAGATGAGCAGAATCCTATTATAATTCACCTCGGACTCTAGGGCTACGGGTAGAACGACTGAAGGTCCCAGGGTCAGAAATGACCTGTAATGTTTGTACCTCTTTTGCAGACCACGACTGAAAGTCCCAGCCCTAATGAGGGTTCGAGGTGGGACCTTCCGTCGTCCCCTGCACTTGGGGATTAAGATAATTTGACGAGGGATGACGGGGGACATTGCTTACTTTCATGAGCAACTAAGGCACAAATAAATATGGATGAAAGAATGATATTTTAATATTATATCAAATATAATATATGGGAAATTTTGTTTGTTTGTTTGGATAGACATAAAATCGTCTAATTGAATTTGAAAGTTAACATGTTACTCCTACGAACCCAAACTGATATTAATGAAGTTATTGTAATTTACTCAATCAAATTGATGTTACTATTTTAATTGAGAGCCTATGGTACAAGTGTAAAATATAATTCATAACTAAAAACTGTGCTACTTATTAATTTTACCGAAGACTATACAGGGCGATTCAGACCACCCGTGCACTATTTATAGCAGGAGAACGGTTTGATTTCTCCTACGATGCCCACAAGCTGAGAAAAAAGGAGGAAAAGAAACATGCTTGCCTATTAATATATAGATTGCATTGGTCGGATAACAAAACGCAATATTTTTAGCAATGACATGTCATAATTCAAATTAAATAGCTCAATTTCGATCAATAAGTACACTAGTTAATATAAAAGCCGTTTCTAGAATTTTTTCATCTAATTGGAAGTTCCGTATTCTACGAAGAAATTACGATTAACAACTACACACGTGAAAAATTGACAAGAATCGCTCCGCGACTGCGACTGAACCTGCCCCCAGACCGGACCCGCGATAGTCGCCAGCGATAGTCGCTAGCCGCGCCAGTCGCAGTCGCTTCAAGGACAACGGTCCCATTAGAAACAACGCTACCAGTGCCGGAGCGACTGTCGCTCAGCGACTATCGCCAGAGTCGCTTCAGGGACAACGGGCCTTTAAAGAGCTACATTAGCGCTTAGCTATGAACCTAAAAGACTGCATTCACACAAGAGGCAGTCTTTCATTTTATGAGGTTGAACTAGGCAAGGAAATTGAATGACCGCTTTGCGATGCAACCTGCACCGAGAGCCCGCGGCGTCAGGTGCTTTGGGTTGTCACGTCACTACGTCAGCGCCCACCCCCTCGCCACACCTCGCCGAGGCCTATACCTGCGTTGCAGGGGACGACTGAGGGTCCCATCACTAATTAGGGCCTGGCCTGGGACCTTCAGTCGTACTCTGCAAAATATTTAATTATTCACGGTCGCTGATTTTACCCTGGGACCTTTAGTCGTACAACCAGGGCTACGCCCTACAGGATTTCAAAGTTCCAATGTAAATCTTATGGAGGAAGGAGAATTGATTGAATCATTAGACAGCTGTTGTAATAACAAATGCTAGCAAATAAGAAAGAACAGATGTTTAAGTTATAAAGCATTTCAAAACTTTGACTCAATATCAACTGGATTTTTGGTCGAATTTCGACCACTAGGCGGTCCCTAGTTTAACATGAATAACAATGCTTATAATAGTCACATAGGAAAATTGCAGGTGACCGCGCGCTTACGTTTTTGACCGTATGACCGCTTACAGTCGCCTATTTTAAATTTATAAATACATAAATACATATAAATGCATATTATTAGATAATAGAAAATGGTTTTTGTAAGGTTATACAATAATTTTCACTAGAGATCGCCTCATGGATGAAATTCAACCAAAATGTCAGATGATCTGGACCCAATCAGTTGAAAAAATATCTATATATTTAAAACAGTAAGGAAAAAACCTTTGGACAGTTCGTATGTGACTTCTACTGGACCGATTTACATGCGGGTTGCACCAAAATAAACTTTTTTCGGTTCTATATTAGCAGGTTTTATTTGTATTTCAAAAATATTTACGTTAAATTGGTAAAATATGAAAATAAACTTTTCTTAAGGAGATTTAACATGGGGAAAAAGCCAACAATTCCAATCCTTTGGACAGTTCGTCTGAGACTTCCACTGGACCAATTTACATGCTGTTTGTACCAAATAAAACGTAAACCTTTGTATATAGGAGATTTTATTTACTTTAGCGTTAACTTACTTCCTTAAATTAAAAATATCGACATTTTCAAATCTTTACAATTTATTTATTTTACACGATTTCAATTTAGCTGATTGTAAACACGCGAGGTATTTTGTTTAAATACAGAGTGGATGAACAAAAGGTCATGAAGGATTTGGTTTATTATGGCCAGTACCTACCTAAAAACGTCTACAATTATTATGATGTATTGTCGTTTATGGAAAGAAAGTTGCTTAATTATGTAATTAACGTTATCTTACTTCTTTAAAAAAAATATATCGACATTTTCAAACCTTTATAGTAAATTTATTTTACACGCTTTCAATCAGCTGATTGTAAAACCAGCTGATTACCAGCTAGGTATTTTGTTTACTATGGCCAGTACCGTATAACTAAAAACTTTTGCAATTATTATAATATAATTTATTATCCTTTCAATGGAAAGAAAGTTGCTTAATTATGTGAAATAGGTGATTGCTATGAAATTAAGACTAAATTGTAATGGTTCAGTTTAAATAGATTGTTTACATGAAAAGAAACGGATGTATCGGAAATTCGTTATGCAATCAGTTTGTCGGTTGAAACGTTGTAATGCTTTACATTTCTCCCTTAGACTTGACAGTAATCGTGGCACAGTCGGTAGCGTGACTTGCCATAGACATGACGGCCCGAGTTCCAGACCGATCTTCATTTGTATACTTTTTGTAATGTGTCTAATAACGGTGTCACTAATAAATGTTTTACTGATGGTACCGATATTTATTTTTGTTAAATAATTAAGGAAGGATTTACAAAACAACATATATCAACTTTTATTCTGAACATTAATTATTATTCACCATTTAATCATTTTATAATATTTTCAAAAACTTCAAGCACTTTCTTTTTATCACAGAAACAACAACACTATTTATAATTAACATATGATTAAAAATAAACAGTTCTGGAATAGTCATAAAGACAAGATACAAAATCACATTTTACTAACACACCTCCTTGATTTTGTAGCTATGTTAGTCGTATGAATCAGTTTCAATAAGTCCCAGTAAGTCACGCATTTTCTTAAACTTTATCCTTCCCAGAGACTTTGTCAATATATCGGCAAGTTGATATTCAGTTGAAATTTTTTGAACATTTATTTCACCTTTCTTTTCATAGTCATAAACAAAGTGATAACTTGTGTCGATGTGCTTTGAATTTTTTGAAAATTTCCCATTCTTTGCTAAGGCGATCGCTCCGGTGTTATCTTCATAAATTTTAACTGGTCCCTTTGTTTTTACATCAAAATCCTGCAAAATACCTTTGATGGGAAGTATTTCTTCAACACAATCTGCTAGTGCATAAAATTCAGCATGAGTCGAAGCTCTTGATACAACTTTTTGTTTTTGAGATTTCCACAGGATAATATTTTCAAATACTCGAATAATTATTCCTGTTGTTGATTTCCTGTCTGTAATATCTGCTGCCCAATCCGAATCCACGTAAGCATCAATTTGTTCTTCAAATATCGCATTATAGTTCAGTTTCAAAGAACTTGTAGAGTACAAGTATTTCAAAATTCTCAATGCGTACTTATAATGTGTCTCATCATAACTATTTTGAAATCTACTTAAGTAGTTAACTGAAAAAACGATATCTGGTCGAGTTCCGTTTGCTATGTAAAGTAATGCTCCAATAAGGTTTCTGTACTTAATATTTTCATTCATCTTCACAGCTGGCTCTATTTTAAGATTCATCTCCATAGGGGTTTCGAACTCTTTGTCTGCGTAATGTTATACTTCTCTGCAAGGCTCTTAATGTATTTTTCTTGACTCAAATACATTTCTTTCCTTTGTGGAAAATATTCAACATCTATTCCCAGATACTGATCAATCTGTCCTAGGTCTTTTATACGAAAACGTTTGCTCAACAATTTCTTCATTTTCTCAACTGCATCACTATTAACACCACAGATTAATAGATCATCTACATACAATAGTACATAAATTTTTTCTCCATCTATGAATCCTGTATGCAAACAATAATCATAATCTGATCTCTTTAAATCAATGCTAGTCATAAATTCATGAAAGCATTCATACCAGTCACGAGGACTTTCTCTTAAACCATAGAACGATTTCTGTAACAGCAATACTTTATTTTTCTCAATAGCATAACCGTCTGGTGGATTTATGTAAACTTCAGACTTGATCTTTCCGTTTAAAAAGGCAGTTTCCACATCCATTTGTTCTATGTTCCAACTGTTAACACATGCAACAGATAATAACATTTTTAATGTTGTCATTCTTGCTACTGGAGAGTATATTTCTTCATTCTCAATATACGTCTGCTGAAACCCTCTAGCTACAACTCGTGCCTTGTATTTTCTATTGCTTTTAATTCGAAAAATCCATTTTACATCAATTATATCTTTATCATTATCATTAGGTATATCGACAATCTTCCATGTTTCATTTTCATGCAAACTTGTTAGTTCATCTTCCATAGCTTTTATCCACTTTCTAGAATCTGGTCGACTAATAGCTTCTTCATAACTTTGTGGTACTTGATTATCACAAACATTTACATATACGATATGATCTTCAAACTTCTTAGGCATTTTTCTTCCCCGTGTAGGTCGAGTATCATTTTTCACCTCCTGAACTTGTTCCTTTTCTATTGTTTCATTCTCATCACACTTAACTTTTTCATCCATTCTCTCATCAGTAAGCTTTTCTTCACTTAACATTTCTTCATTTTCCTCGGAATCATCAAGATCAACTCTGATCAGTTTTGTCGGCTTTTCAACAAATCTCACATGTCGACTTACAATTATCTTATTGTTTACTAAGATTTTATATCCAGTATCAGTGTATCCAACAAGAATACCTTGTGTTGCTTTCGGATTCAACTTAGACGTTCTGCACTCATCTGGGATTCTCACAAAAGCTGTACTTCCATACAATTTCAGATTCGAGATGTCTGGTTTCCTTCTGAAAAATATTTCATAAGGAGTTTTCTTTTCTTTTGTATTTGCAAGCAACCGATTCCCAATATAAGCTGCTGTATAGATACATTCTGGCCAGTATCGTCTATCAATATTAGCGTCTGCCAGTAAACATCTTGCACGATCCATTATTGTTCTGTTAAATCTCTCTGCAACTCCATTAAGTTCATGAGTATAGGCTGGTCCTGGTTTTAACATTATCCCTTCTTTATTCGCTAATTCAAAAAAATCTTTGTTAATATATTCTCTTCCATTGTCACATCGAATTTCTTTGATTCTCTTCCCTGTCTGATTGTGGACTAACTTCATATATTTCTCAAAACATTTAAAAACTTCACTCTTGTTTTTAATACAGTATACAATAGCGATCCTACTAAAATCGTCAATAAATGATACAAAATATTTTTCACCGTTGTACCCGGTTTGTGTGATAGGTCCATTCAAATCGGTGTGAATGATTTCAAGTATATAATTTGCTCTTCTTCGATTTTTCTCAAATGGCAAGTTTGTCATTTTATTAGTCAAACATATTTCACATTCGATAAAGTCATTTTCAATATTTTTCGGCAGTCCATCTACTACTTGTAAGTTACACATTTCTTTCAACTTGTAAAAGTTTGTATGCCCCAATAGTCTGTGTAATTTTTCTTTACTAGTCATGTCTGCATTTTTTGTACTTGTAAATAATTTTGCATCACTTGCTGAACATTGAACTTTGCACTTCATCTCAAATAATTTATTTTGTTTTACTGCTTTTGCTACAATTTGATCAGCGCTGTTGTAAATTTCAGCTGTATCTTTATTAAATACGACAAAATTATTAGCATTTACAATACAGGAAACACTTAGTAAGTTTTGTTTCATGTTGGGGACATAGTATACATTTTTGATTGTAGTCTTTAATGCTTCACCATTAACATAAAAATAAGCAATAATGTCACCTATTTTTTCTGATTTAAGGGAGTAACCATCACCAACTTTAATGTTTATAGGATTTTCCAAATATTTACACTTCACAAAATATTTATCTGTAGTAATAATATGGTCCGAGCATCCACTATCAAGTAACCATTTTATTTCTTCAGTCGCTTCTAATGTGTTAGCTTCTTTATTCTTTTCTTGCTTTGCAGTTAAAGTCTGAGCAGTAAACGTGGTCATATTTATATTACTCTTTTCTAAGTTTTCTTCCTCAATATTGTATGACACTTGATGCCGCTGTTGATTGTTTCTATTAGTAAAACTTCCACGTCTTCCATAATTATGACTAGCACTGTTCTTATTGTCATTAAAATTGGTTTTACTCCAACAATTTCTGGCTAAATGGCCTATTTTATTACATTTAAAACAACGTTGAGGTTCATTCTTGTTTTCCTGATGTCTGTTAGTTTTACTCGAACTTGACTGTTTGTAATTCTTATTCATTTGTTTACTTTTTCCCTTAGAGTAAAAATTCTGAAAGTTTCCGCTTGAACTGCAATTACCTAGATCATTTCTGCTTTCTTTCTTTTTAAATTCTAACATTAATTTTGTTTTAACATACTCAACTGTTCTCTCTTTTGTTGGTAAGGCATCAACAATATCTACTATGTGAGATAGGTTTTCAGGTAAAGCTAGCAATAAATAATTTAATTTATCTTCATTGCTTACATTTTCTCCAGCATTTTTTAGCTCATTTACTTGTTTTTCAAAGCTGTTAAAAAATTCAGTTGGATTATCAGTATCATTCATTTTCATATCAAGCAGTTTTCTCTTGATAAGTAATTTTGCCGCACTGCTCTTTAAAAGATATACTTCATCTAGTTTTTGAATCATTTTTCTAGCAGAATCTTCACCAATAATCAATTCCAGCTGGGTATTATTTATACTGTTCACTATGTAGTTCTTTGCTTTTATTTCTTTCTTTTTCCAAACATTCTCAGTTATATTTTCTGGCTTTTCATCATACTTTATAACTTCACTACATTCTTTCATTTCTAAAAATAAATTCAACCTAAATTTCCATTTGTCATAATTTTTGCCATCAAATACTTGCAATATGAATTCATCCTTTTTATCTTCAGCCATTTTGTTTTTCCACTTACCCTTCCTCTGTAATATATTTCAACAACAAACTTTCAAAAACATTTCTCTTTAAATAAACCACGATCTCTTGCTACCATGTTAAATAATTAAGGAAGGATTTACAAAACAACATATATCAACTTTTATTCTGAACATTAATTATTATTCACCATTTAATCATTTTATAATATTTTCAAAAACTTCAATCACTTTCTTTTTATCACAGAAACAACAACACTATTTATAATTAACATATGATTAAAAATAAACAGTTCTGGAATAGTCATAAAGACAAGATACAAAATCACATTTTACTAACAATTTTAAGCAAAATTGAGACATTAAAATATTTATAGGCCTTTTCAAATTCTCCAAAAACTTATTTATTAAACTAAAAAAATTTATAAATACAAATTGATAGTTTAGGCCTGCTTATTTCTGATACTGTTTAATTAATATAACTCTTTGATTAGGCTACTAAGGTTTAGGCCTAAGTAAACAATCGATTTGTTATGTTTATAAAATACTAAACAGTGTTTGTATTACACAGTAAGGGTGCAGCATTATTGTCTTTAAGGAATAAGCCTATATGCCTACTTTGACAGGCACTCCAACAAAAACATTTTAGTTTCTTTTTCATTTACTAAAATTATATACATATAACTTGAAGAATTAGAAGAAAGCCATGAAAACTTATTATCATACATTGTCCATATATTAAAATATTTCAGAGCTGTTGTAGCCTAAATAAGTGCGGCAAGCCTAGACTCATTGGTCGGTTTTTGTTAAATTAAGGACGTTAAATTTAAGGATTGGGAGTAATGCTGTGTAGCCGAATATTCGTTGTTAGCGAACACAACAGAGTATCTGATTCCGCTGCATAATTCTTTCTTTCGCGCTAAAAACCAAGCTACCAATGGTAGGCTGAGAGGCCTCACCTACGTTGCACGTATCCCGCCAAATGTACTTGTTAATGTTTTTTAATAAATAAATAAAAAAACGGAGCAATGTATTAAAAAAAAAATATGTATATATTTGAAGTATTTTCCTTCTTATTTAAGGAGGGTTCTTAAATGAATGTTAATAACAGCTCTCCCGCTCTGAATAGACCTACTTACTTTCCCGCCAATAATGTATACCTATTGTTACCTGTTATTTACAGCACCTGATAATTGAAAATGAAAAGTACAAAATTTAATTTTTATGGAAAGCAATGCATGTTTACTTGTCTATCCATTTATTTTATAGGGATTTAGTCGAAAGGTACACGTGATGATGACCTCATTTTGTTGAGGGAACCAAATAAATTGGTCAAACCAACAAAACCAATGATTTGGATCTACCAAATGGTTTTGGTTATAAAATTTGTTATTTCCAAGGAAATATTTTGTTTACCCACATAGCACAGAATATTGATTTTACCTCAAATAAACGTTAAACATTTCAAATTATATCAAATAAAAGTTTTGATATTTATTTTACGTTTATTTGATATTCAAAATATCAAAGTCAAATAACGTCAACTTTTTTATATTTATTTTATGTTCAAAACGTCAAATACAAGTAAGTTTACATTTTTCATATTTATTGAACATATACTTGAAAATGTGCTAAACCACATTAGGCCTAACTTATAATTTTCTTACTGAGATACAATTTGGAAAGAAACGGTTAACCTCTTCATATGAACTTCATGTACTATTTAAAACGAAATGAAATTAAACCCAATTGTCAAGTTAAATTTATGTCAAATAAAAAATGCATTTAGTTTATTCAAGTTCAATTTATGTCAAATATAAAATTTATTGAGTTTATTTAGGTTTATTAAATAGCCTACACAAGTTTTTTTGTCATATTCTTGTGATAGTAAAAATATAAAATTACATTAATTTTTTGATAGTCTTATTTGTTTAACACATTAAACGGTCTTACATAAAATTTGGGTCAATCTTTTGAGTTTTGACTTACCATGTTCTGAGCGAAGCCCGAGTAATAATGACTAACTAGTAAATAAGAACACTAATTTTTATAGCTTCGGTGGCTCAAGTAGTTAGAGCATCAGGGCATTGAGTGAGAGGTTGTACGGTTCAAATCCTATCACTGGTGGTAAGTTTTTGCTCAGTTATAAATATTTTAATCTTTTTGTTAGCAGAAATTCATACATTCATAAATTTGGATATAAAAATAATAATTTGAATCTTTTACTACTTTTTGGTGCATTTGGTTACTGCAGCAATATTTAGTTTTGTTACATCTAACAAAATTTTTGGTTGCTAATACTAAAGCCATTTAACAAAACAATTTTGTCATCCCAGCAAAAGATTTGTTTGTCCCTATTTTAACAAAATTTTGTTGTTATTATTATTTTTTCCCTGAACAAACTAAACAATTTTTTCCTGTGCACTAGGTTTCATTAATAGCTGTCCATAAATAAAGGAGTTCAGTATTCTCCATATGATTAACACCAGAAAAGAGCGTGCAGGTTTGCTGCCATAATTATTACAAAACCCAAGATTATTTACCATAAATGGATGGATTTAAACAAATTAAGCTAAATACCAAGTTTCATAAAAATTATTGGTTTATAAGTGAAATAATGACACATCCTTACTCTCCATAAGATTTACATTGAAGCCCCTAAATACAATTTAGGCCTACTGTCTTGTTGTGCCGTCGCGCCGAGTCGGTCTGCCGCTAATTTATCATTAAATTTCAAAGTAAAAATTTCCGTGTGAAATTCCTCTCAAGAAAGAAGTCGAGGTCCAGGTCCAGCTGGTTCATCACGAGGGCCCTCGCCATCACATCAAGCTAATTTACACTTTAAAACCACGCATGATTATACATGAACTTGCATGATTATACAAATGTCTTAATAATAAAAATATCATAAAAATTAAAAATATAAAACATCAGAACAAACTAAACGTTGGACGTTGCCATTATTTTAACTTTATACAAATTAAAACTTTGAAATGTGGACAAACATTTTTTTTATGACAACTGCAGTTTTTCATGTAATGAAAAAGAACAGAAATTGATAACAAAAAGGTAAGTAATTGATAAAATTGGGTTTAAAAGTTGATTTCTAGTTACTCTAAAGTAACACCATTGATATCTAATTATTTTAACGACCACATTTTTTTGTATATGTTCTGTTAAAATATAATAGCCTAGTTAAAAATCTATTAATTTTTCTGCACGCCTAAGCGCACTTGATTTCAAAACCATTATGATAAATCACATCTTCATTCGTCATTATATTCTACATTCTACTGTAATTCCACAATCATTGTAATAGCAAATAAAGTATTTACAGTGTACCATACCATATTATGGTATCGGCACATAATTATTTGTACGGCACGTGGCAGCACTGAGCAGCGCAACTCATTCCCGACCGCCAGGCGTTCTGATTGGTGAGGGATCGACGCTTCTGATTTGTAGTTAGCGAGTTCCAGCCGTAGACAAGTTAGCCAGTTCCGCCGCCGTACAGTGTCGAACTCGGAATCCACTAACTTTCTCCTAACCTGGGTTAGCGGATTCCGGGTTAGGCAATTCCGGCGACGACAAAGTTAGTGAATTCCGTAAACGTTAAGTTTTTGGAGATAGGGATTTTAACATTGGGTTAGCGGATTCCGAGTTAGCCAGTTCCGCGCTCCCAACCTAACTTTACTGTACTCAAAACTCTCCAATTTATTAACCATGAGAGTTCTGAGGGAGATTTCGTAAACATTCAATAGATCGTAATACACCTCACAACAATCTGTTTCAAATTAGGAATGTTTTACTTACAAATATGTGTTTTAAATATTAGCTACTCAACAAGACTAAGAATGTGTATTAGAAAATTACTGGTTGACTTTTGTGTTTTTTACCTACAAGAAACAGCATGAAATTGAAATGCCAAATAAACAAACAAGAGATCGGAACTGTTAACTTTCCATGCATTTACGGCTTGCCATCTTTTATATAGTGTACTACTCAATACGTCATGGCATATTTTACTTTTCATTGCATTTTTATACGTGCCATGTTTGCGTGGCATATAGCTGTTTCATTTATTAATTTTAAATTTACAGGCTGTTTTAGTTATAAAAATGGGATTTTTATTTTAACAAAAACACTTTTAGCCACCAACCATAAAGAATTTTTTTATTAAAAAAACGTCGTACTTGCCGTAACTTTGATTACGACTGTTTAAACAACACATTAGTAGGGGGACTTGGCCGGCTGTCCGCCTGCTGGTGGAGCCGGTGGAGCCCCCCCCCCCGAGACCACCCAAGTTGCGGAGCCCCCCCCTCCAAATTAGTAGAGTTTTTTTTTTTTTTTTTTTTTTTTTTTTTTACAAAATATTAACTTAAAACTAAAAGGATTGGGTTCAACAGCACGTTTAATCATCATATTCGTTATATTTTTCATGTTTCTCAGTCTTCACCTCCGTCTGGATAGTACCTCCACTCTTTAGCTCATTCTCGGCGGCTTCAAGTTGTTGGGTAATCGCCATCTGGCATTGAAGTTCAAAATCATCTCGCGGTACAGAACCGCAAATATCCATCTGAGCTAACCAGAGTCGCCTGAGGTTCTTTTCCTTTTCCTCGACAGCTTCGACGGCCGCATGTAACTCCTCCTCTGTAATAGAGGAGTTCCACAAATGCTGTTCATCGGTTTTGTCGACAACCTTCTTCTCGGACTCCATAGTGCTATCTGACCAAAATCTGTGGCCACAGCAGGTAGGAGTGGGGGAGCAGGACGTTATTTTCCCGCCAGGTAATACAAACTCTAGACCACCCACGGTGTAAAGGTACCGACCCTCGGCCAGGTGCAACATTCCTTAGATAGGGGAGCCGGTACAATAGGCCGACCACACCCCTGCGTGGGAGCGTCCGCCCGGCGACGTTACACAATAGCGCGTCTTATATTACCCGTCACCCCACGCAGCTGCGCGTCCCTTCACCGACCGTCACCTTACAGTCGTTATATAACCAAACCGAGCGCCGGCCATTTTCTACACTCCCCGGCATCAGTAGTTGCCTAGCTGCCGTAGTGACCGGACGTTCCTGCACTTCGTTCCGCTTGCGCCTCTGTCTACGCCAGTGTCTTCTTTGGATACTTCTTACTTCAAATGTAAGTATTATTTCTAATTTACAATAACTAGTTATAATTAAATATAGTTTTACTTTTTATTAGATTTCAGTAAATTTTGACTTTGTCAAGAAACTCAAAGTGTACGATGATAATATTTTTCACCGCTTCATACACAAAATGTGAAACATATTCAAATAAATACTTTTAATTTTACTAAACTATTCAAAATAGTAGTTAGCTTTTTATCCCACATAGACTATGAATTGTAGCCCAACTCTTTAAACATCTTGTTACATTCTATCATATTGAACATAAATTATAAATCCATTATTCAGTCTCTGTAACACATTTAATTTATTTATTTTATTTTTTTTTTATTTTATAAAACTTTAAAATAGTAGATGGGTTTGGTCACTTATAGACTATGTTTCATAGCGCAACTCTTTAAACATCTTGTTACATTCTATCATATTGAACGTAAATCCGTTATTGAGTCTCTGTAACACATTTTATTTTTTATTTTTTTATTTATTTATTTATTTATTTATTTTTTTTTTTATAATTTTACCTTTGTCTATAAAGTGAAAGAGTAGGTTGGTTATAGTTTTACACTACATCATACACAAAATGCTAACCATATGTGAAAAAATATTTTTTTTTTAATTTTTAAAACTTTTAAAATAGTAGATTGGTTTGGTCACTTATAGACTCGTAGCTCAAATAGTTTAAACATCTACCTGATTTGTTCATATTGCATGTAAATTTTAACAAAGATATTAAGTTTCTGTAACGTAAGCTGTATTAAGTTTCTGTAACGAATGTGCGTCAGTAACATTTTATGAGACTTTATATTCAAGTAAACTGTTTATTCGATATTAGAGCAGTTTAAAGACTTAGTTTAGAACTTAAACCTTTATTACTATTTATTTCATGTATACTTAGTAGAGTGAATGCATAAATGGATTTCTTGTGACTGTTGGATTAACTCTGAGAATTACAACAAATTTCTAATGCGCAGCGTTATTTGCTTACAGATCATCATGAACAACGTTGACCGTCGTTTTGCCTGCGTCCAGTGCGGTCAAGCATTCACCGAGAGGCGAAATGTCTTACGCCACGTCCGTGCAGTACACCGTGGAGCTAACCTCCCGTGCACGGAGTGTGACGAGACGTTCTCGAGGGAGGACGCTCTGCGCCGCCACATCACCAGGAAACATCGACCTCAGCCAGCGATGAACCCAGCATTTAGACCGGGTCAGTATTTTAAACATTATTTATATTCACTAAATAGTCATATGTCTGAAATTCCACTCTCTTTCGTAGTTTTCATAATGATGAGAAAGAAATCCAATTTAGCATCTGATCCACCGTATCTCAGCTAACTTTTTTGTTTCAAATTTAGCTCAACACTTTGTTGTGAACCAACATATCTAACGCTAATCATTATTCTCACTTAAAAGTTCTGTAGCATTCGAACTATTGATGTACTGTGATCAAAGTTCTATACCTTTTACTATGTTTATACGAATAATATAAAATATTCTAATCATGTATGCGCTATTCTTTACAGACTTCGTGCCCACACCGAGTCCGGCGGAACCACGACCCGGCCCCTCTTCTGCTCCTGTCATTGAGCCGAGGCCCGGACCATCCTCCGCTCCTGTCATTGAGCCGAGACACGGTCCATCCTCCGCTCCTGTCATTGAGCCGAGGCCCGGACCATCCTCCGCTCCTGTCTTTGAGCCGAGGCCCGGTCCCTCCTCCGCTCCCGACGTCGAGCCGAGACCGGGTCCGTCCAATGCTCCGGAACTCATTCAAGCCCCAGAGCCTACTGGAGTTCCCACAACAGGTATGTACTTATCCATTACTTTAAACTATTAATTTACAAACTTACCTCAAATGTAAATATTTATTCAGATATTTCATCCACACTAAATGGGTCACACTGTCAAAGAGTTCTATTGTAAAGACTAAACAATTTAATGTTAAATGAATCTCAGTCACAATGTGTAGACGTTCAGAGAAATATTTTAACTTTTATAAATTATAACTTTAAATGTTTTCCAATACAAAATAGCTATATTAAACATTGAACTTAAACTTTCATATTGTTTTGAAAACTGAATCTTTTCAGATTGAGCATGATAATTATACATGGGACTACAGCATTTTGTGTTATTTCAGGCCATACGTGCGGCGGGTGTGGCAAAAGCTTCACGAGGAAGTCCAATGTGCAGGTCCACGCCCGCAAACACTGTAAAGCCCTCCGTGCGGAACGCCAGCCTGAGCAGACCATCGGAGTCCAGCCACCTTCGCCTGCCCCCTCGTCGCCAGCATCAGTGGCAACATCGAGCGAAGACGACGAGGCGCCTGTGATCCCCGGCGGCTTAGCTCCTGCAGGTTTCGAGGAGGTCGAGACAGCGTTCCGTGGGCGGCTTAAAACCTACCGCCTGGCAGAGCCCGTGGACGAGTCAGTTACCCTGCAGGAGTTTCTACTGTCTCTCAGGACACAGGTAATTACACTCATGCGACAGATATTACGTAACACTCATGCCATCAAAGTTAACATCTGGGTCGAATGCGAATTTGTAAATATTCATGGCGAGACTTGTAGGCGGGCCTTTAAGACAAAGAATGTCGAGATCTTCCACACAAGTGACGTTGATGAAATTTGTCAGGAGTTCATCAACAAAATCTTGTTGGAGAAAGAGACTTGTGAAATGAAGGGCTCAGGATGGAGTTTTGTTAGGGTTTTAGATATGGAAGTGAGAGTCAATGTCTACAGCCCTATCAGAGGTAGCTCCTTCATCCTCCTTCCTCAAGACATCGCCATGAAAAGAGCCGTGGTTAATGTGTATAACGATGCGGATGAGCGTTGTTTCGAGTATGCTATCCTTACTAAATTCGTTGAAAATGTTCGTCGTGACCGGCTTACTGCTAACCACTTTACGGCAGAGGTCAGGACACGAGCAAACCTAAATTTTGATGGTTTGGAATTTCCAGTAAGGTTAGACAAGATTCGCACGTTTGAACGCAACAACCCCGGCGTAAGCATAAATGTGTACGGTCTGGACAAAAAGAAGCAGAAGAAACACCAAAATAAAGAAGAACACTATGTCTTCCCACTTCGCGTCGTGGATCAAGAGCTACCGAACCACTTCGATCTGCTATTCCTAACCGATGAACGAACCACCCACTACGCATACATCTTTGACTTTGAGAGGCTAGTTGCCAGTCAAATTACACGCCGTGCACATCGATTGTTTATGTGCAAGAGATGCTTCGCGCATTTTGACAACCGACCAAACAAACTGGGTCTCACAGGAGAGCAGCGGTTAGAAGAACACAGGCGCTACTGCTCCAAAAACGCGCCATTGAGAACCGATGTTGCGGAAGAAGAGCACATCATGTTCAATCGGCCCGAGCGTACAAAGAGAAGCCGATTTACAATCTATGCCGACTTTGAGAGTATGCTCGTACCCTTTGAGGCCGAAAGGCCAATTCATCCCGCACCAACTGTTCGACCGCCTGCTTGGGACCCAGCAACTAATCGAACGATTCGCCAACAGCGCGTGGGTGGTTTACCAAACAATGTTAGGAATGTCCACAGACCGTACGCTTATGCGTATTACATTCGCGACGACCTAAGAACAGCCGACGAGGGAGACTGCGATGATGATGACCAGGATTCCAACACCTTCTCCAAGCTGCGGATGTACAGAGGCGAGGATGCTGCGCAGCATTTTATCAACGCTGTACGGGATGACGTACGGAAGATTGGCGACATCCTTTACGGCCAGCGCATGCCCGGAGACCCACCTCAGTTGACAGAGCAGGAAGAACTTCAATTCCGACGTGCCACTGTCTGTCACATCTGTAAACGGGAATTCGGCCCTAACGATGGTGAAGATAAGATGAAAGTTAGGGATCACCAACACTCGCCTCCGTACAACTACAGAGGAGCTGCTCATCGTTCGTGCAACCTCCGCTACAGGGAACAGGAGACCGTCAATATGTATTTCCATAACTTGTCAAACTACGACGCCCACTTCATCGTGCGTGAGTTAGGCGTGGACAAGGGAGACGTTGAGGTACTCGCCAACACCGAGGAGAAGTACATAACTTTCTCGAAGCGCTTCAAATATCCGGGCGCGGGCCGGCGGAACAGTATTAAATTACAATTCGTTGATTCGTACCGTCTCATGTCTAAGGCGTTAGGTACATTAGCGTCGCTTCTGCCGGCCAACAAAATGCACCTCACGCGCGCCCGGCACCAAGACCAAGAAGACTTTGATTTGCTTCGAAGGAAGGGAATCTTCCCCTACGAGTACGTCACGTCTATGGAGGTACTTAATGATGATCACCTGCCACCTAAAGATGTCTTCGGAGAAAATGTTTCCGACGAGGATTACGCACACGCCCAACGCGTATGGGATAAGTTTAGTTGTACATCCCTCGGGCAGTACGCAGAAATATATCTGATGACCGATGTTCTGCTACTTGCCGACGTCTTCGAGGGATTCAGAGAAATGTGCATGACGCACTACAACTTGGATCCTGCACATTATCTGACGCTACCTTCATACGCGTGGGACGTAATGCTTCTCAAGACTGGAGTGGTGCTCGATACCTTGCGAGATGTCGACATGTACTTGTTCTTCGAGAAGGGCATCCGAGGTGGACTGACCCAATGCGTCACCAGGCACGTTGTCGCCAACAACAAATACACAAGAGCGGAAGATGGCGGCAACCGAGACGGCCAGGGCGCATCGACAAGTGGAGGTGTCGTAGAATACGACGATGATACATTTTTAATGTATTATGACGCAAATAACCTCTACGGATGGGCCATGTCAGAACCACTCCCCTACAAAAATTTTGAGTGGCTGTCGCAGCAGGAAATCGACGACTTGAACATCATGGACATACCGGCAGACGGTGAGTATGGATACGTTTTGGAGGTTGATCTGGAGTACCCAAGAGACCAGGCACTCCACGACAAACACCGCGATCTCCCGTTCTGTCCGGAAGTACGAAAGTCGCCGGCTTACCAGCTGCCCTACTCATCAGAAGACATCATTAATAGCGGAGCAGGACAATCCAGCAAACTAATGGCTACTCTCACGGACAAGGATGAATACGTGATCCACTATCGTTACTTACAACAAGCGATCGAGAATGGACTGCGTGTTCGCCGCGTTCACCGGGTTATGCGTTTTAAACAGTCGCCGTGGTTAAAACCGTACGTGATGCTGAATACCGAACGAGACGGCAGGCCACCAACAAATTCGAAGTAGAAATGTTCAAATTAATGGTCAATGCTGTCTACGGTATGAGTCTCCAGAATGTGAGAAAACATCAAAACATGAAGATCGCCACATCCCGCAAGACATACACAAAGTACGTGGCCAAAGCAAATTTCAATGACCGTATTTGGTACGACGAGAACTTGGCACTACTAAATATGGCGAAAGTGCGAGTCGTATTGAACAAGCCAGTCTATGCGGGAATGTGCATTCTGGACCACAGTAAACGGTGGATGTACGGTTTTCACTACGATATGGTAGAAAGGTACGGCATCGAAAATATAAAGATGGCCTACATGGACACAGATGGTATCGTCTACGCCATCCGTACCCTAGACGTCTACCGCGACATGATGACGCACCTGGACGACTTCGACACCAGCAACTATCCCCAGAACCACATGTGCTACGACGGGCGCAACGCTAGTGTTTTGGGGAAATTCAAGGACGAAGTCGGTGGGAGAGTTATTAGGTTATTCGTCGGCTTGATGGCAAAATTATATTGTATGTTGTCCGGAGGCTTTACGTGTGCTGTTGGTAACGGAGATGACGACGACTGTGGTGCGCCTCCGCCGATAAAGCGGGCAAAGGGCGTCAACCGCGCCGTAGTTGCAAAGGACCTCTCCGTGCAAGATTACCTGGATTGTTTATACAACAAGACAATCAAATGCACGGACAATCAGAGGTTCCAAAGCAAACACCACATAATCTACACCGTTGTGGTAAGGAAGCGGTCCCTGGCACCCTATGATGACAAACGTTACGTAATGCCAGAGGACGGAATAAACACGCTTCCGTGGGGGCACTATGCTATTCCCCCCAGGGCGCCACCGTTACCTCCAGCTCTATTAGCGCCAATGGACGTAGACGAATAGACGATATAATTTAAGTCGCATGAGTGTAATCGGGTAGGCTCTGTTCGGATCTCGGGAGTGTGTGATGGACTGTGATATGGACTGTTTATGGACGGTTGTGGACTGTGATATGAACTTTTATTTATTTTGTGTGTACATTTTTCTTGTTGCTGCTTGTATGTAAATTTTATTAATGAATCAAATTTCATTTTCTTGACTATTTTATAATTCTTTATCTTTGTTGTCTATTTTAAATTTTATTCTTTTGTAAATATTGTATAAAGTTCTTGTAAATTATTTCTTGCAAACATTTGTTTCAATAAATCTAGTCATCTGTATTGATCTTTTGAAAATATTGTATCAAGTTCATTTTTTCAAATTTCTACAGATATTGAATAAAGTTTTAATTTTGTCGAATAATTTCAGAACACTCGATGTTAGACTTAAGTTTGCTTCAATAAATCTAGTCATTTGTATTGACATACTTGTTTTCATTTTCCAGTTTTACACATAGTAATAAGATCATTCACTGTCAGACTCTTTGCTTTTTTAAAAATACTAAGATATCAAACTCTTTTCACTTTGAAAGTAAAATATAAATGACGAGTCTGCACAGAGGTGTACAAATACTTAAACTATCAGACTCTTTTGAAATATCAAGTTACTCGACTCTCTGGTCTTTGAAAGTAAAAATGTAATGTCGAGTCTGTATAAAGGTGAACCTAATAGGCTCTTTTCACTTTGAACTATTATGTCAAATATGTGCAATGAGTAAATTATCAGACTCTTTTGAAATACTGAGTTACTAGACTCTCTGGTCTTTGAAAGTAAATTATAAATGTCGAGTCTACACAAAGATTAACTATCTGATTTTTCTAAATGCACTTTGAAATATTGAGCCTGTTCAAAAATGAAAACTTACATACTAAAAGGAAATGAAAAGATTGGTGTTTGTTGAGTACTCATTTTTATTACAAGAAAAAAAAAATTACATTACAAGACAAATGAAAAAGATTTTTACTTTACAATACAAAGAAAAATATAAAAGATTTTTACAAAGAAAATAGCAAACATTGCTACAAGTGTTTATACAATCTGGTGAATAGTTTTCTGATCATCGCATCATTGTGAGCAGTGGAGGTGTCGTCGAAGAGCTGCACGAAGTCCATCATCCTCATATCATGGTGAGTTCGGTAGTACAGGTAAGTCAGACAGTAGTGGCCGCAGACTGTGCTGTCATCATCTTGTAGGCGATACTCGTTGTACAGGTAACGACGAGCGTTACGTCTCAGGAATCCTTGATAGAAGTACAGATGTGGGGGTTGTCCGTAACTGTCGAAGAATTCAATGACATCACTCTTTCGGTCCAGGTAGAATGCAACCCAGTGCGTACCGGCTTCATTGTGTGGATCGGTATTCACAACGATTGCTGTAGACGGGGAGATGCGATGCGGTAGTCGGTCGGCAGCGTAGACCCCATGATTGTGCACTGGCAGAGTCGATAGATATTTCTCAATCTGATTGGTATTCATTCTACGGTGTCGATGCCAACAGTTGCAGCGGTAGTACTTGTTGTAGTGCTCGTAGACGTGTGAAAACAAGAGCAGAAATACGAACTTGTTTCATCAGTAGATTCCAATTCATCGTCAATATTGTTAGTCAAAAACAACCATCCGTGTAATGCTATGCAATTGGATAGTGAGCATCGATGGTTCGGTGATCTGTGATGGCGGCATCGCAGCGTGGATTTCGATAGTAGATTGTTGATTGTAGCCAGTGAACCGCATCAGATGTCATCCAAGTCGATAACGTTGGTAATGCAGTGATCAATAACTAAATGTCTGTATATAAAACTCTTCTTTTCCGATCCTTTGACATAGACGGTGTGTCGTTTGGCGATTATCTTTCGCAGCTTTTGTTCCAAGTCGTAGTAGCCGATGTCCCCTTGATCCCATTTTAATCCGTGATAGTGCTTCGATAGCCAATGTGATTCTCGATGTTTATCGATGGTCAGTTCGTCCCTGTTGAATGGCGGTTTGGCGATGTGATGCATCAGTAGTATCCCGCTGTCCACTTCCATAACGCAGACTTCCTTCATTATGTAATCGTTGATGTTGTCTTTGAAACTCTGGAAATCAATAATGATGGGAGCGGCCAAATTCCTGCAACGTACTCTGCGTAAGCGATCCATCTCCTACGAGTGTTGATGAGAGACTAACCACCAAAGTCGACCATCACGTTGCGGTGTCGATCGATTTCAATTACGTTGTCAAACTCTGCGTACACCAAACAGTTGACTGTCTCGGTTAGCGCGGTACCGAATCCCAGCTCCATGCGCACGCTACCGTTGCGTACGAGATTCCAGTGGCCGGTATCGCTGGCAGACAGGTCGGGCGTTAGATCAAACACTAGCAAGCAGTAGCCGTTTTCGAAATCTTCTCCGCTGATCACGTTTCCAGCGTCTGAGAAATGGATCCCTGTGCCGCTGAATATTGTGTTGTACGCCATAATGAACTTTGCGCTACCGGCAGGAGAGAACTTGGGTTGGAGCGGTTTGGCCGGCACCTGTTCACCGTCCACGTACAGTGAGAAGTAGTTCAAATCGAAATTCTTGAAATTGTACGGATTCTTTTTGACATCACCGTTGAATGCGGCATTGGTTACCATACCGACAATCACGCGCTTCGGAACTTGTCCCAGAAATACGTTGTCCAGAGTCTTGCTCCTTATGCCGGAAGCGAGCGTGAATGATTTCACGTCCACTCGTGTGATTGGATACTTAGCGGTGCCGGACTGTAGTATCTTGCTGTGCGCCAACAGTACGGTCGGACTGACTTTGCATCTTCTAATCCACAGGTTCGCATCGACGATATGCACTTTGTAGTCACCTTCGTGTACCATTATGGAGAATGCGTCTTTCGACCTGTTTAACTTGAAGCGTAGCTCGACTCCGTTCAAAAGATATTTATTCTGATTACACATGTCCAAATGCAAATGACCGACCAAATCGATTTCTCGTCCTCCTTTCGTTAGCTTCCGTCGTTTTTCCAATCCGTCATTATCGTCTTCGGTGTTTTCCATATGGCCTGAATCATCGGCGTTCCACAGCACGGACGATAGATGCGATTTCCTGGCATCGAATCCGTAGTTCAATACTGTTTCGATGTACGCTCGATAGGCGTACGTGTTTTTTTGTGGTGTAACCAATTTTTGATTCATGCACATGTCCACTTGACTGAACAACGAGTGTAGCCAGTTATTTATTGGACCGGCTTTTGTTGCATCGGCCTCGGCGATCGCCGCTCCGTCCGCCTTGATTATCGATGCTGTGACTTCCAGCATTGTTTGCGAAAGATCGGTGTACTCTTCGCCATTGCCGGGCACTACAAACTCTATCGGTGAATCGTCCGTCAGTGTGGATATCGGTTTATATTGAATCCATTTTCCATTTTCGATACTCGTCTGTGTGGGCGGTAGTGGAAACAAGTCCAGCTCCGTCTTGACGCATTCGCATGATCTTTGATGTATGAACGACATGATTAATTAAAAATATCTCTTATTGCCTTTGCTACTTTCCTTTTATTTTTAACTGCTGCTTTTCTCTTCTTGGACGGCGATGATGACGTCCTTCCTCTAAGGAGTTTAGCCAGAGACTGAGGTGTAACACGCAGTGTGCGACCGCTACTCGATTGTTTCTTGCCGCCACGCATTGCGCGCTTCGCGGAAGTCTTGCGCGTTGCGCGTTTCGCGCCACTCTTACGCGATCCGCGCTTTTTAGATGTCGGCCGCAGACGCTTGACACTGCCACCACCACGGAGAACTCGTTCCATCTTGTCATCGGCCGTGCGCTTCAACGAGCCGGTAAACTCTTTCATGCGCTCCTCTGCCGCATCTCTGGGATGTTTCGTACGCAGAGTCACATCACCGAGGAAACCCATTCCGGACTTTAACGCTTCTCTGCCCAATGCCGCAACTCCGCTCTTGATTATCGGAGATACGGTGCGAAACATACCGCCCAAGAAGCTGCCGACTCCATGTCCTCTTTGATAGGCGGCACCTCGAAAGACTTTTTCTATTGATCCACCCGTCTGTGAATGCTGGCGATAGTAGTACGCCATGTACGGATCGTTCGAAGCCATTATTACAGTTAATTATTATGCAGAGCTCTTCTGAAATGCAGCTTCACGTACGACGTCCCGAACAGGAATGACAGGTTTTGTCCAGTGTGATCCCTGAGGTCGATTTCCACAGTCTCGAATGCTCCTTTGGTGATCGGTACGTAATGTGGGCTGGTGTACAGTACAGTCTTATTCGCCCCGTGCATGTAGTCGCCTCTGTCAATGTTGATGATTTTCAATAGCGGGGCAGAAGCGTCTCCGATCAGCTGCGGCTCAATCAGATCGCAGTACACGTACATATTAGCTGGAAGCCCCATCGACAGATTCGGCGGCCATGACGCTTTATTGTTTTTCACAATGTCCTTCTGCTGCGGATCGAATCCCAACTGTAAAGCCAGTTTATAGTCTAAATGTATCGCAACCACATCTTCTTTCAGTATTTTTATTTCCACTCTGTCCGCATCTTTATCATAGGTGAACTCTACGTAATCGATGAGGTCCTTCGCATCATTGATCATATTCAGCAGTTCGGTTATATTCTTGTAGTAACCCATGTCCAGAGTAAATGTGTACTTGTCTGGCTCTTCCATACCTATGGCGGAAAGAATAGTATCCTGTTCGATTATTATAATCTCGTTCTTGCCCACTAATGGAAACGAGCATGGATAGTGAGATTCCACCA
Source organism: Neoaliturus tenellus (assembly GCA_030545055.2). Lineage (NCBI taxonomy): Eukaryota > Metazoa > Arthropoda > Insecta > Hemiptera > Cicadellidae > Neoaliturus > Neoaliturus tenellus. The sequence continues at coordinate 110,358,209 of CM061532.1, forward strand.
GAGCCATCCCCCACGCGCCTTCCAATCGTATCTGTTTCGAAAGATGCGTAGTGTAGTTTGAGACCTTATTGTTGGGGAAATATTCCATAGAACTGTTGCTGGGTAGCGTCAGGAAGAATTGCGAGTTAGACATTTTGTAAGTCTTGCGCTCTCACCCAAGAGTTAAACTCGTCTCCGTAACCTCGCCACTTGACGTAATAACGCTTACTGGCGCCTCTGCCACGGGTGTCCAGTATTTTGTCAATCTTGAATAGTTGATCACTCCAATAGATTACTTTCTGTAATTCGTGTTCGTAAAACTGACCGGTCAAAACTTCACCTTTGAGGTCCGCCAGCGTGTACATGGGCAGCGGCATCAGAGTGTTCACTTTACGAATAGTAAACACTTCGTTACTCCAATTGGTCTCGTAGCCTTTGGCGAACGTACCCTTCTCCTTTGCTATGCGCACTGTGTCACCAATCTTGAGTTTGGGCTTAACACGGCGTGGAATTTTACTGTACATGCGTTGTAGCACTCGTGCTATCGTCCGATCATTTTTCACATCGATGGGACGCAATCCACCACCGAGACTCTTGTGTGCGCTGGCATTGTATGCTTTCACCAGTTTGTTCAGTACATCGATATATCGGTAAGTGTTTTTGTAAGTCAGGTAACGCCACATGCGAGACTTTAATATGCGATTCACGCGTTCCACTACTGCCGCTTTAACATCGGGATTCTGCGTAGTCACATATTTTATTCCGTACTTTTTGAATAACTGTCTGGTCTTGGTGCCGGTAAACTCTGTTCCTTTGTCAGACTGGAGGCAACGCGGAGTTTTAGTCGCTTCTTTGAATATTTCTTCGAATGCCACCGCCACTTCTGCACCTTCCTTTCTCTTCAACGCTCTCACGTACAGACGTTTACTGAACACGTCTATCACGGTCAGCAGGTAATTGACTCCATCGTTGTATTTACTCAATCCTCGCATATCATTCAAGTCCGCTTGCCACAGTTCGTACGGGCCGAAAACAGAGTACTGGTTGCGTGGGAAGCGTTTACGGGCAGGCTTGTGTAATGTATAAGTATCCGTGATTGTAGCCATTCGATTACTTTCGACTTTGAAATATCTCTCTTGCGTGCAGCTCGCACTAGCGGTGCGATACCGCCGAACGCGCCGGGCTCGCCCGGGTTGTAATAGAGACGATCCATACTCACTTGGCCGGATACGGCTCCCACCTGTCTAGAAAGCCCAGCGGCTCCGTTTCCCACTGGTATTCATCCCTGTTTGCAGGAGTTGACGTAGCATAGCCGCCAGTCGCAGCTTCTTCAATCGGTGTTTTCGCTAGATAATCATCGACCTCACGTAATGTTCTCTGTAATGATGTCTCGCCGCGCCGCTCCTTAGCTCCTCGTTTCACTGTTGCCCACGAACGTAGCCGCTCTCGCATCGGTGTTCTGCGCGGTGATGGTGCAGTTGGTGAACTGGTCATCCGCAATGATTATTTGAATGTGTTATTCAATTCCCGTAACGCTCTGGTATTATTTATAAATTCTAGAGGTACATTCATTTCTTTCAAAGCGGTCATCACTTCCATCCATCCTGGCGGTATACGTTCGGTCATTCGAACTCTCACTATGTTATTCAAAATATCAACTATATTCGCATTCGGTAGTTTTCGACCATCGATAAACACCGAGTAGTTGATATCCCAACTGATTCGACTATTGGGTTTTTTCATAAATCGTAACAGATTGCGGGCGTCACTCCTGTATGTCTTTGAGAACATTTCGACAATCTCATCGACTGGCCCTTCCGCTGCAGCCCGTGTCGGGTGTTGGGAATAATCACTGAATGTCGCATCCACGATTGGAATATTAATCGGCTGGCGATTATTAGAGGCGAATTGTAAGAAACGTTGCAATGCCTGATTGTACAGTTTCCATTTTTCACTATCGTCTATATTCTTGTTATTCATTATTTTCTGCATCTCCACATCCAGTCCTTCCGTAGTGGACAAATTGTTTGATGTCTTCTCCGATGATGATGTAGCCTGTAAACGCTCAATAAGCTCTTGCGGGACGATAGCCATCTTCTTTGCGTGCTCCATTATTGATGTGCAGCAGCGGCCGGTCGGAAGTGTAGTTTAACGGTCAACGCTCCGTGACGGAATGAGAGATCTCGCTTTAAGATAGCCTTCACATAAATTCTCACACTTTCGAATGTCTTCTTTCTCACCGGGACGTAGTGCGGATCATTAATGTGTGCTGCCTTGTACGTCCCATAATCATCTATCGTGTGGGATATATTGATAATCCTCAATAACGGTGTACGGGCATCGCTTAATATTTGTTCTTCAATCAGATCGCAGTGCACGAGCATATGTGATGGTAAACCAAGACTTAAATTAATCGGTCTAGTACTCGTTTGTAAACCTGGCACATGAACCAATTCGTCTCCCCGTACTATTCCTAACTGAAGTCCGATTTTTGGGGAACCAGCCACTCCTTCGGTAGATCCCAATGTATTTGTTCCCAACGTCACTTTAAGACGCTTTGCTTCGTCAATATCGAATACACTTCCAGTTTTCTTTACACTTTCCAACCCGTTGATATGTTTCAACAAATTTTCGGCTGAAGTGTAGTTTCCGGGATTTGGTTTAACGTCGACGATCCATACTTCGTTTTTGTTGAATGGTTTGTCTTCTTTTCCTGCAGACTTCTTGTCTTTTTCCTTTTTGTAACCAAATATTTTTAGTAGAGCATCGGAGTCTACTGTTGCGAACGTACATGGATAATGCGCTTCTACGAGCGCTACTTCCCAATCTCTACCGTCCAAGCAAATGTAATTCGGTAGTTGTACAGTAAAATCATGTGTAGTATTTTTCGGATAATAATGTATTGAGGGACCCGTGCCGCTAAGTAAAGTCAAATAAAACGGTTTCGTCTGGACATCCATTTCACTTTCCCAATGCACTACTGACTGCTGCCTGTAACACTGTGCCCAACAGTAATGGAATAAAAACTCCGCCGCCTTTCTGCACTAGATACTTTCGTTTCTGTCCCCAACACTGTCCTTGTCTTACTAAGCGTCTCAGAGTCACTTTATGTTTGCTCAACTGACTTTTAGTCTTACTCGACAGAGGCACGTTCCCACGTAGCACGTTGTAGGCACACTCGCAGACTGAACGAATGCGACTCTTGTCACAAACCTTTAGCAGTGCCTTGCGTTCCTTGGGTGTTGCGTGTATCAGCGCTCTGAGCAGCGGTGCGTCCTTCTTCAAGCACGACATGATTGCAACTGACTAGCTATTTTTTCTTTGGTAAGTACACGTAGTTTACACGATCCTCGGGGAATATGCAAGAGCGTACTCTCATGTCCTCAGATGTCGACTGTTTCAAGTCCAAAAGTAGATAACCGTGTGCCTGTTTCGTGGCGTCACTGTAGGCTTCCTCTATGAACTTTGGGCTGTCTGGATATATCTGCCTGGCTAAATATCTGATTTGTACTCTGTCTCTGGGATTTTTAAAAAATATAATGTAGTGAGCATTTAGTGAGATGTCTCTCTGCCCACGACCCTGATGAAAAAGATTTTGAGTAATGAAAAACACACTGATGTTGCGGTGATGACAACCCTTCGTGAATAGATCCACCACTCTATCGTCTGCCTCACGCATCATATCGTCAATTATAACCAGTATTGGTTCCTTACCATCATAATCACTCAAGTCTGGTAAGCCCTCAATGTGGTTTATTTTGGAATTACTTACATCACCTCCTCCTCCACCACTACCATAATGCCAGTTAATTTTGGCAAATTTTACATCACACATTTCATTTATATGTTCAATAAACTTGGACACAAAATGTGATTTACCACTGCCCGATGGACCCGCCACAATGGCTGAGAATGGATGCTGCCACTTCAAGCTCATGACTGCTACTGACACTAAAACTAAATACCATACACTTTTCTTAAAATAAAGGTTTGGGGTTTCATCTTAAAATAAAAGACATTAGTTTATGCTGTAATGTACATGGATTATTTATTGCTTACGAAAGCTATCAAAATTTATAAAGGTTAATTAAATCTTGAGTCTTCTTTTTCTTGCTTTACAAAAATTCCAACGGTGTGAATTTACTGCCTGGAAGTGGACTGCGCTTCACCAGACGTAGGCGATCTCCGAAGCCGCTGTTGTACCGCTCGATGTCGTGATCGCTCAGGACTTGGTTGAAACGCCTGGGCAGGTAGACTCGTAGGAAGAAATCATCGCCGACTTGACCCTCGAGAATGACGACGACTGTCTCGCCGAATGGAGTGGTCACACGCTCCATCCCGCTGATCGCATAGCTGCACTCCTCTCGCAGATCAGACAGGCGGGTGTAGGCCGGAGAGCTGGACTTGCAGGTGTTCAATGATGTTCGCAGGTCCATCGTTACACCAGGTGCGGACTCTGAAGTCATGCTGCTGCTGATGCTCGACATGGTAATGATGAGAGAGTATGCGGATGATGCGACTAGTCGAAGTGGTCTCCAGGCGAAGAATGATGCTCGGTCGGTCCGTTCGTTCGGTTTTTGTTGCCTGCGACGCCATCTTGGAATTTTTTATGTGCGCAGGTGGTTGATGAAACGTAAGAAGGGTCGTCCCGCAGGTGTTTGGCACATTCCACAATGTCTAGACATCATAAATCTTCTTTTGTTTGTGCAGGTGGTCGATGAAATCTGAGAAGGATCGTCCCGCAGGTGTCCAATCTTTTGTTTGTGCAGGTGGTCGATGTAATCTGAGAAGGGTCGTTCCGCTTCTTTTGTTTGTGCAGGTGGTCGATGAATTCTGAGAAGGATCTTTTGTTTGCGCAGGTGGTCAAGAATGGTGGCGGCCATCATGGATTTTTTATGAGCGCAGGTGTTCGGTGAGGTCGCACTCCACAGTGTCTAGACGTTGTTCCTACAATGTTTTCTTGGTGGCTCTTCTACGCGCAGCTTGCTTTTTCGGTTTTATCATTGGCTTTTTCGGTTTCTCTACTGTCTTACTGTATCGTGTTACTGTTTGTGTCAAGCCGCTAATCTTCGGTACTCCCGTAGCTTTATTAATCCACATATTCTCTGACTTGTCCACTACCTGGTTGACGCTCTCGTATAATTCACTATTCTTGTCTATAAATAATCCGCATCTGTACACCATATCCGAACCATCATACATTTCCATTTTTAATAGCACTGGTCCGCTGTTTGATGGATTTTGTACCGCGTAAAATTGTCCATTTTCAAGCCATGACACGATGGGGCAGTCATCTGAAGGTTTTGGAACCCATCCTGGTTTTGCTGTTTCTTCCACTTTAGGCTTAGGCGTAGGTCTTATCCTCTTCTTAGGCCTCGGTGATGGTGGAACTGGTATCTGCTCGAGTGTAGCGTTGTCGTCCGCGGCGTTGATGTCGGCCATGAATGCATTCAAGTATTCGTCAATTAATCCGGACGCGCTCATGTCTGTACCGCACGAGTGACTGTGTAAGACTGAGTGAATCGCTTACTTACAGTGTATGAGTCGAACGACATTTTGTAAAAAGCGCGCGGGTTTCAAGGACGGACGGTCGGTTATGTAACTAACGTTGATGGCGTGGGTAGCGTTTAGGCGGGAAGCAAATTATGTAAATTGAAAAATGAAATAAACGAAAATAAATGAAATAAACGAAAATAAATGAAATAAGCGAAAATAAATGAAATAAACGAAAATAAATGAAATAAACGAAAATAAATGAAATAAGCAAAAATAAATGAAATAAACGAAAATAAATGAAATAAACGAAAATAAATGAAATAAACGAAAATAAATGAAATAAACGAAAATAAATGAAATAAACGAAACAAAAAAAAATCAAATACCTCTACTAATTCGGGGGGGGGGGGCTCCGCAACTTGGGTGGTCTCGGGGGGGGGGGGGGGGCTCCACCGGCTCCACCAGCAGGCGGACAGCCGGCCAAGTCCCCCTACTCACATTACTTGTGAATTTACTAAAAGACATTTAATATATATTTGTAAACATATACTAGTTCACTCGCATAAAGTTATTGTTTCATATGATAAGTTAAATAATATTACTATGGCTAATATTACTAATAATACTAATATTCTGGATATTGCTGTTGATAAATAAATAAATAAATAAATATACTTGGTCTTTAGGCATTGACCTGTTTTTACATGGTAAGCATGTAGAAACGATATTGTTGTACATATCGAGCGACTTGTGTTATATATTTACAACACGTTTTATTTATTGATGTTCAATGCGAACGTTAAAGAAAGATCTGTGTGAAAGATGTTCGTGCGAAGGCCAGATCTGAAGGGGTGACTGGCGTTTCATACACGTAGTTCATTAATGGAGTTTTTAATTGTGATAAGAAATTAATTACTGATACTGATAAAAATTCAGAGCAGTTTAGTGCTATGCACTGAAAGGTGTACTGATACTAGGACATGATGTTCTTTTGGCGATCGATAAGACACTCGAAAACAAGAAGTACTCGAGTGAAGTGTGTTTTCGACACAAAGACGTTAGCGATGTAGACTGTTGACTGTTGTCCGCAGCTGAAGGGTTGATGTTTGCTCGGATCGACCGCTGTGTGCCCAGGGGTGATATTCTCCTCTCCGTCATGTTGACAAGTGGTTTCTTCAATTTTTGTAAGAAAAATGGTCTTAGGAGCTTTTGACGTATTTTAAAATAATGCGCCTTGGAGTAAATTTAAAACTAATTCAATCATGTAAATAATCTACCCTGGTTAATTATTCCTAACCAACAACATAGCAATACTTACTTACTTTAGATATACTTTCTTGAATATATTTTGAATATTCCTAGCAACATATGGACGAGAACAGATGAAAAAACAACTCAAAGAAAGGTATTTTTATCTGAGTTTATTTGACGTGATGTGTTTGTTCTTCAAGCTACGACGAACAACATATTACAAGTTTAGGCATCCTAATTTGAAAACAAAATGTGTCTAACTTGCAGTTTTCTTTTAATTTATTGTCCAGCATAAATATGAACAATATAAAACAGTTATTTAACTGGTATATAAAATCTGAACAGAACAAAAAAAAAAAAAAAAAAATTATATGAGTTTTTTAAGGTTTGCTTGTACAGTAACACTAATAAGCGTATCAAATCAACTAACAATACCTTATTGATCAACCAATGCATAAACTTCAATACTAACAAAATATAGAACTAAATTGTTTATAATACAGACAATGGACATGCCAAATATATATCCTTGGGGGATATATACATAGTTATCTACTAGTGGCTCATAGGGGCAAAAGCCCCTAATCATAAAATTAAAATAACATGAACCATTGTGTATTACCATTTCTTCCACAACGAAAGTTTCCAGAAAATTTAATTTTAATGTGAGGTATATAATATTTTAACAATACCGTCTGAACACACCATTCGCCCCCAAGTACTCTTATCAATCCTGTACTATTAGGTCACCCGTTTGTAAATGCTCTATTTTGTCTGTTGTTAAACTCATATCGATCTATGGAAAATAAGTTTTGAAAGAAATCGTAGTCCCTTAATTGAGCTGTGAAGGCTTTTTAATATAACATAGAAAGCAATAAAAACATTGATTTTTTAGCTCCTGTCAGTTTTTTATTTTTTATGTTTTAGTCACAAAATTTAAACAGTGTACCTTCACTTGCTGTGAATATTCACCCCTCCTAATCAAAACTCTTAATTTTGTGTAAACAAAGCAGATTTTTTTTTTAATCACTACATGGAGAATCTTTAAGGAGAACCTTTCAGAAAATAATCATTCTTATATATTTCCCATTTTGTTGTTAAGTGTTTTACCTGCTGCATTTTCCTCTAGTATGTAGGACAAACGTTTTTGATTTTAACTCGTCTTCTATAATCCTACAAACTATGAAATGACTAAAAGGTTTCTCGGAAAATTCAGCTAACAGAATACCAAAACTTCACTGACTGATACACTTTAAGTATCAATTAATGTGCCATCGTCATTCAATATGATCATTTGACACTTTTTGTCTTAAAATAAGACCAAAACAATGGAAATAATGTAGGTGTTTCTCAAACCACAATGCATCGCCCATTGCATCTCTATCAACGATCAGAAAGCATTTTATGATTTGCATACACTACTGTATCAATTTTTTTACGAATTAAATTATAGTAACAACAGTAAAATCAGCAATAAATTTGTAAAAGTATGTAAGGTTAACTCTCCTGGTGGAGTTTTTAGTAGCTCAAAGCAACAAAACGTCTTATTATAGTATTACCACTCTAGGGTTAATTTTTGTCATTTGGCTATGAATAGTTCTTTACAAAATTTTATCGCCTATCTTTCTTTTTAAAATAAAACAAAAACATATGTTTCAATGTACACAAAGAAGACATTTTTCGAATTCCCATGCTATTCTAAAAAGGACTTTTACTATATTTCTCATTTCCTTGTAACTTTATGGATATGTTTTATGGGACCGAAACCTTTAATTTGAGACTCCTAGCATCTTTTTGCGATTTGTAAAATGCTCACAGTTTTCCCCAAGGAATTTCGCTTACAGAATTATTATATAGATTGCTTCTCTTGATGTGAATTATTTTATCTTCAGTCAATGTTATCATCTGTGTCTCATTTTGAAATTAAGCCATAACACATGTTTTAATGTATACAAAGCAGACGTTTTTTTAATCCCCATGCTATTCTTATGGAGGACGTTTTACGGGATTTCTCATTTCCTGTTAACATTATGGACACGCCGATAGTTTTCCCTCGTGCAGGGGACCGAGACCTTTAATTTAAGACCCCTCCCATCTTTCTGCGATCTGTATGACGCTCACAATTTTGCTCAAGAAATATCGCTTACAGAATTATATATATAGACTAGCTGTTGCCCGTCACGGCTTCGCCCGTGATTGAATTTATTTTATATGTGATAAAATTTCTTTAAAGAGAAACGAAATCTCCATCCTTGAGAGTTATATTAAAACATTGAAGAAGTGTAAGCAGAGCACTGGATTTAGCAGAATCTTTTGTCTAATTTCAACCCCATAGACCATATAGTAATTTTGAAGACCTGTAGGGAGGGGGCCCTAAAGGACTTAAAAACTATATTTGCAGGACCGTTTCTAAGTGAGCTCCTATATGTACGTGTAAAATTTCAACCTCGTAGGCCCCAGAGATATTTTGTAGTACAGTGGGGCAGAGCTCTACAGGAATCTATATTTGCAAAACCGTTTCTTATTGAGTACATTTGAGTAAAAAGGAACGTCCACAACAAATTTCAACACCGTAGACCCTTGAGTAATTTTGAAGTCCAGTGGGGCAGAGCCCTAAAGGACTTCAAACCCTATATTTGCAAAACCATTTCTAAATGAGTACGTATGAGCAAAGAGGAACATACACGTCAAAATTCAACCATGTATATAGGCTGTATAGTAAATTTGAAGTCCTGTGAGCGGAGCCCTAAACCACATAAAAACCTATATTTGTACAACCATTCTATTCTTAGTGAGTACATATGAGTAAATAGGAACATCTACGTCAAATTTCAACCCCGTAAGCCCCAGAGAATTTTGAAGTCCAGTGGGCAGAGCCCTAAAGAACTTCAAAATCTATATTTCCAAACCATTTCTAAGTGAGTACATATGAGTAAAGAGGAACACCCACGTCAAAGTTGAACCCCCTAGGCTCAATAGCAATTTTGAAATCCAGTGGGTCAGAGCCCTAATAGGACTAATAAACCTACAGTATATTTTGTATACCTGTTTCTTATTAAGTACATATGAGTAAACAGGAACGTCCACGTTAAAATTGAACCCCGAACCCCTTAGAGAATTTTGAAGTCCAGTGGGGCGAAGCCCTAAAAAACTTTAAAAAACAATATTTGAAAAACAGTTTTTTAGTGAATACCTATTAGCAAAGAGGAACATCCAAGCCGAATTTTAAAAACATATGCAATAGAGTAATTTTGAAGTCCAGTGGGGTGGAGCTCTAAAGGACATAAAAACTATATTTATAAAACAGTTTCTTAGTGAGTACTTAAGAGAAAAGAGGAAATCCACATAAAATTTCAACCCTGTATGCCCTAGAGTAAATTTGTAGTCCAGTGGGGCGGAGCCCTAAATTATTTAGAAAAACTATATTTACAAAACCGTTTCTTAATGCATAACTATAAGCAAAGAGGTACGTCCCTGCCAAATTTCAACCGTTGGCCGTAGAGTCATTTCGAAGTTATGTGGGGCGGAGCCCTGAATGTGCTTTCCAAGAGCGTATTTAAGTGAGCACCGATGATGGGCAAAGTGGATCTCCCATTCCAAATGTTCCAAATGATTCCCTTACGTCATCTTGTTTTTCATATGCGTTGTTGTTTCTTCAATTCATATTAAAAATTGGCCATAAGAATAACATTAGATCAGAAATGAAATTCTGTGGGGCGATGCCCTGTTTGAATTTTGAAAAAAACCGTTTCTTAGTGAGGACCCATAAGCAAAAATGAACGTCCATTCCAAATTTCAACAGCAAAGGTCCTAGAGTTTTTCAGATTCGTTGTTTCCTAGATTCGTATGAGAAATTGGCCATAAGAATAACATAGATAGAAATTTTGAAGTCCTGTGCGGCGGAGCCCTGATGGAATTTTGCAAAACCGTTTCTTAGTGAGCATCAATTAGCAAAACAGAACGTCCATGCTTAATATCAACATCATAGGTCCTATGGTTTTCCATATTCGTTGTTTCCTAGATTTGTATAAAAAATTGGCCATAAGAATAACATTAGATATAAATTTTGAAGTCCTGTGCGGCAGAGCCCTGATGGAATTTTGTAAAACCGTTTCTTAGTGAGCATCTATGAGCAAAGAAAGTCGCCCATGCCCAATTTTAACATTGTAGATCCCATAGTTTTTTAGATTCGTTGTTGCTTTGGTTTGTATAAAAAATTGGCCATAAGGTTAACATTAGATAGAAATTTTGCTGTCGTGTGGGGCGGAGACCTGAAGGAATTTCGCAAAACCGTTTCTTAGTGAGCGTTTTTGAGCAAAGAGGAACGTCCATGCCAAATTTCAACCCTCTATACCCTATGGTCATTGAGATACTCTGATACGCGAGTGAGTGGTATTTGACAAATATATAGTAGATTGTTAAACTATCTTGCACAAACATTTGGCAAATTTGAAACCGGACTCAACGCCTTCGACAGGGCAAAGCCCTTGGAAGCGAGTCAAAGGCAGAGGCCGGCTCAAAGGAAGAGCGGAAAGGACCCAAGAAACACCCAAGAGCTGGCCAACAGAATCCATTTTATTTTCATCTGTAAAATTTATTAAACATGGTTTCACAGACATTCACAACAAATACCTTAACTTGATAAATAACCATCTGATATTGTTAAAAATATTTCAAATATTTTGGTTTGGAGTGTTGGCAAACATAATTAAAGATTTGGTTCAACTTAAAATTTAGTAAATGCTGTTTCTCTTTTTTTTTAAATTTAAATTTAAGGTGGCCACCAATAACCATACTGAACAATAAATAAATAAATAACAACACACATTGACATTACATAAAAGGTACAATAAATAACAATTTAACGATTTACGGAAATGATCGCCTGATAAATAACCTTCCGCAACAGCGGTTAATGAAAAAACTTAGTTAGGCCTGCCAGCCTAGCCTACAGATAAGGCACAGCCCTCAAGAAAATCTCTTGAAAAAAAAATTATTACTATTGAAAATTGAAAAGTTGAAGTTGAAAAGTTGAAGTTAAATTAGTGAAAAGATTTTTAAAATTGGCCAAAAAAAATAAGTTAAGATGAATTTGTCTCGGCAGTGATTTAAAATGGAAGAACCAATTCCACCCGGTATCCTCCTGCTGAAAAGGGCGGGCTCCTAATTGGATAGAAACCTTACAGACTAAACAAGATCAATTTAACATAATATGAATTTGTACTATTGCAAGAATAAAGTCCTAGCCTGACATGGGCCCAAAACTTCACACCGTTGTTGGTTTGGCAAGATGGTAAGTCCAGGTGGAATCACTGCACTGAGATGGTGGATGGCACGCAGTAGTAATGGTTAACACTGACCTCAGCCGTAGAAGGAGCCCAGAGGTTAGGCCTACCGGGGTAGTCTGGGCGGTGGAGCCAGAAGGTGTAGGTGACCCCAAGGTGAAATAGGCCTACGGTGGTCATAGCCTGGGCGGCAGTGTCATCCGGCGTGGGTGATCATGGGCACCTGCAGGTGTAGGCCTAGGACAGCAGGCAGTTTGGTTCCATGCCGAGTGGCGCAGCAGTCATCGGGTCAAGTGTTCAGTGGGCAGCGTGACCGTCATCCATGGGCCCTGTCACAATTCCACTCACAATAACAAACGGTTCCTAAACCCTATGTTGTTACAATGTGTTACTTGTTTCTGTATTTTTTACATTTTTATTCCTAACCCAATTGCATTGAACTTGTTTAGCCAAAAATTGAGGAAAATTGGAAAAAAAGGCAGATCAGTTCCGTAAAGTAATAGCCTAATGAGTAGCCTAATTATTTATTTTCTCCTTGCATGAGTTTGGTTTGTTACTATTTCATGAAGCTACTTGCACATTGTTTGCTGGTTCATACATGAAAAGCCTATCTATGTCTGTGAAAGGAGTAAAGTAACTTGTATAAGCATAAAACATTAAATTTTTACACTTAAAGCTCATACAAAATGTAAACTACAAAATCTAAAGGAAACTTACAGTTTAGGCTAGGCTAGGCCTAGTCCAAGCAAAATGTGACAAAGTGGCTGGATTCTGTCAACCAGCTCTGAGTAATGGGTTTTCCAAAAACACAAAATTTGACTGACAATAAACACAATATTCTTGCACTTGGTGAACAATTCTCACCTTAAATCTGAATTGAAATTGTCCTAACCTCAACTTGGATGTTCCAGCAGAAACTCACACTGCAATTTTGGCAGAGTGGGAAAGAAGAAATTTCTCTTCTTTTTTGAAAAATGACAACAAATAATCATTCTGTGAACAATGGATATACATCAATGTGAAATAGAAAAGATGAATCTTACTTACCCGTGAATTGTGTCTTCTTAGAAGTACGCCATCTCGTAAAGAGACGGCAATAAGAACCTTTAGTGGCACCGACCAAAGACAAAGTGGGAAGAACAAAACTTTTTCATGAAAACTTTCAACTACGCCGGAAGCCACAGAACACGAGGAAGGTTTCGAGAACCTTCCAAAACATCTGGACCAAAAAAAAAAAAAAAACTGGCACTTCCGCCAGGCTTGAAAGAAACAGAATTGGAAAGCAAACGGCCTCGGCAAGACCGACGGCCAGTGCACTGTGACGTGAGGCAAATACAGTAAGAAAATCCAATGAATTTTCGTCTTCAAAATTTGCCACGGCACAACCTCCCCCACGAAAACCAAACCTCCGGGGAGAGAAGGCACAAAAACGGCAAGTGAAACTCCACCTTCCAGAGGGAACACTCACCTCCGGGAATTTTGCTGGGCCCAGCACTGGTAACAAAAAAAATGACAGTGGAGGACACGGTCCACGGGAAAGAGAGGGTGATCAGACCTCCCATTCCGTAGGACCTCCGAAAACAGACCCTCAATTGGAGGGTACATCCTTACCCCGGAAAGCCTTCAGTTGGGAGACATGAGCCTTCCTGAACACGGCACCCGAGTCTGGGTGACCAAGTCTCACGGTCACAGGCGATAGGAACTTCAGAATTCTGTGGGGTCCAGACCAACGGTAGCAAAGTTTAGCAGCTCTCTTGTCGGCGGCGGAACTTAACGGGTGAGTCTGACAAAACACAAGGTCTCCGACCTTGAACGGGTTGGCGAGGCGACCCTTATCGTAGCGTTTCCGGACTTTCTCCCTACTGCGCAGCAGGTTTCTTCTCGCTGCGCGCCAGGCACGGCAGACGTCCCCACTCCCCGGTGAGGGCAAAAGGTCTGAAACGCGCCACAGGTTTGAGAGCGGAGACGAAGGCGGGTATCCCAAAAACAACTCGAAAGGGACGGCCTTGTGGCTCTCATGTTTCGCACTGTTGAATGCCAGTTGCAACCATTCCAGCGATTCGTCCCAAGTGGTTTGCCGTTCGGCATGGAAGGCGATCAGGGCCGCTCTCAAATTGCGATTGAAACGCTCAGCATGTGAGGGCTGGGGATAGTACGGCGACGTAGTAATGTGCTCGATGGCGTGGCCAAAACAGAATCTATGGAACTCCCTAGATGTGAACTGGGGACCATTGTCAGTGACCATTTGCTCAGGTACACCGAAATTCTGAAACAAACGGGACCTCAAAGCCTTAATGGTGAGATCTGTCGTGGCCCTACGGAGTGGGAACAACCAACAAAATTTTGAAAAGGCGTCCACGCAAACAAGTAGGTAAGTGTTACCAGACCTGCTACGGGGAAAAGGTCCCACGTAATCAATGAACACCTTCTCAAAGGGGCGGCTGGCCACGTCCGAGGACAAAAGTCCGATTTTCGTGTTCTGAGCGGGTTTGCTCAAACAACACAATCGACAAGCTCTCACTCTTTCGGCGATGTCTTTGTCCATGCCCTTCCAGATAAACTCTTTTCGGATCTTTGCGATAGTTTTGTGGATGCCCAGATGACCCCCCACTTGAGATGAATGGAAGTAGGAGAAAATCATGGGCACCAGGACACTGGGGACAACAATCCGAGTGCCACCTCCCACACGTGGGCGGCAGCAGAGGACCCCCTTGGAGAGAGAGTAAGGCGGGCGAGGCCCCACTCCCTCAATTTCTTGCATGATAGGCCCCAGCTCTGGATCTTGACGCTGGTAGGGAGCGATATCCCCGAAAGCCAAAGGAAACTCCAGGAGGACAGTCCCACATAACGGATTCTCCGCAGGAGACGGGGTGTCATGATACATGCGGGAAAGGGCATCGGCAATGATGTTTTGCGTCCCTCTCACATGCTGCACCTTGAATTTGAAAGCGGCAATTTTCACCACCCACCTACCAATTTTTCCAAGCTGCCTGGGGTGAGAGAGCAGCCAAGACACCGCTTGGTTGTCAGTCTCGAGCAGAAACTCGGCATGTTCAAGAAAACGGCGGAACTTGTCCATTCCGAAAACTACTGCCAGGCATTCAAGCTCGTACACAGAAGAAGCCTTTTTCTCGGCCTGGGTCAAGGTCCTGGACGCAAAAGCAATTGGCTGCCTTTCGCCATCAAAGGTCTGTGACAAAACGGCGGCGATGGCGCTGGAAGAAGCATCCGTTTGGAGAATAAACGGCCGGGAAAAATCTGGCATCCGCAACACCGGGGGTTGCATGATCGCCTCCTTGAGCCGGTCAAAGGCCAACTGCTGGTCTTCTCCCCACTCAAACTTCGCTCCTTTCTTCCGGAGGGCGTTAAGAGGGGCAGCAATCTCAGCCACCTTTGGGATGAACCTGCGGTAAAAATTGACCATCCCAATGAAACGGGCAACTCCCTTTGCATCTTTCGGTGCCGGGAAATCGCGGATCCCCTGAGTCCTGGCAGGGTCAATACGGATTCCCCGGGAAGAAACCAAATGCCCCAAAAAGGAAATTTCAGATTGGGCAAAGGATACCTTTTCGGGGTTAGCAGTGAGCCCAGCCCCACGCAGCCGCTTCAGCACTTCTTCCAAATGTTGGATGTGCTCCTCAAAGTTTTCACTGTACACCAACAAGTCGTCCAAATAATTGAACACATATTTGAATTTAATGTCATGGAAAATCGAATCCAACAAGCGTGTCAGGGTTTAAGCTCCCACGGCAATTCCCATTGGGACACGCGTGAATTGGTACAGATTCCATGGCACACAAAAGCTGGTGACATGTCGGGACTCCTTCTTCAGAGGGATCTGGTGATAGGCCTGATTCAAGTCAAACACAGTGAAAAATTTCGCCTTTACAAACCAGTCAAGGGCCGAATGGAGGTCAGGCAGCGGCACACTGTCAATCTCGATCTTGGAGTTTAACTTACGGTAGTCGAGGACTAGCCGTGACTTCCCATTGGGCTTTGGAACCAAAAACGCAGGGCTGGAGTATTGAGACCTGGAAGGTTCAATCACTCCCTCCTTCAAAAGCTCATCAATGATTTTTCGCAAGGCCTCCATCTTAGGGGGCGCAAGCTTATACGGATGGCTGCGCACAGGTTCCTTATCAGTGAGTCGAATTTCATATTCCATCAGGCTTGTGAGACCAAGGCGGGGAGTGAGCACATCAGGAAAGCGAGAGCACAAGTCTCTCACAGCCTTCCTCTGCTCCGGAGGCAAATGACCCAAACTGTCGCCCTTAGAAACGCTATCCGGTTCCTCCGGGCACTCCACCTCCCTGACAGACATTGACGGAGTAGGGGCCACCAAAGGCACCAGCACGTCACGGTTAAACTTGAAGTAGCAGCAATCTCGCTGCAAATCGACAATGAGGCCGGTCTCTCTAATGAAATTCGCACCCAAAATGCATTGGACGCCCAGATCCTTGGACACAAGAAAATCCCAGACCCATGAAAATCCTTGGATTTTTATCTTGAAAGCCACCTTGAGCCAAACGTCCATGGGGGCATTACTTGCCGTGAGACACGTCAGGGACACATCTTCCGAGCGGAGGATCGCCCCAGATTCCACCAAAATGCGGTGAAAATCGGAGGAGATCAGGCTCACTGCAGCTCCAGAATCAACGAGGGCCGGAAAATTTGAGTCACCAATGAGAAGGTCAACGTAGGGACAAACAGGTCTTTGGGTCCTGATGCCAAGAGTCGCTACGCCCGCGACACCTTTAGACAAAGGATCGCCTGGGCTCGTCGCCTCCGGCGCTGGCTTAGGTAAGAGTCGGGGGCCTACCGGGGTAGACCCCCGCCTTCCCCGTTTTTTGGCCCGGACGAGACCTGACGACAAAAACGGCGAATATGGCCACGCTGACCACACCCATAACACGTGAGGGGCGTGCGGTGTTGAGGAGTTGCCGATGGTGAGGACACCTGTCCCACCAACGGACGGGACTGCCTGGCATTGGTGGATCTAGCACTCTCATCTCTGCGCTGGTCAATGAGTTGCACATTTCTAGCACCCACAACCAGCTTATCGAGGCCAGAAAATGAGTCAGGCTTGGTGGCAAACACCAGTCGAGAGCGCTCCTCAGGAGTGATACCATCCAGGATCACTTGGACAACTTCAGCTTCACTTAAGCCCACGCGCAACACGCGTCCGGCAGAGCGGACAGCCGTCACGTATGCCGCGAGGCCTTCCCGCAATCCTTGGCACCTATAAAACATCTGCATCTTCAAATCCTCCCGCATTCGTCCGGGGACGTACATGTCGAGTGCCTGACGATGAAACTCCTCAAAATCGCCCTTGCTGCTGAGCACAGCATTCAGCAAGTCAGATAGGGGTGAACGGCAATACGGTATCAGCAAACTCAGGAGAAGTGAGTCGCTCACGCCCGGAATCTCTCGCATTCGGAAAACGTCCGCCAGAAACTTCAGGAGCCTGTGGACGTCAAGACCATCAACACAGGGCAAGGCCTGTAGCAACGGCGTCAACGGGTTCGGCAACTTGTTGTACGGGCCGGGCGAAAATGGTGCAGTTGCTGGTGTCTTAGGCTCAACCAACAGAACAGGCGCAGCCAGAGACTCGCCCGCATTCGCCAAAGGTCCAAATTCAGGCCTGTCAGTGGAACACTCTGCATTCTCCTCAGATGTGGTCAGAGGAAGAGCAGGGGGAACCGGAACGATCGGGGAATCAGCAGGAGGAGGAACCGTAGCTGCGCCAGGAGGCTTAGCGGAAAGCACCTCCAACAGCTCCTCGACGGACTTCAAACATTCCTGCAGCCAAGTAAGATCATCACCCCTACGATTGCCAAACTCCAAAAGCAATTTCACTCGCCCCTGCAAGTGGACAAGGCGAGACAGGAGTCGGAGTTTAGTTCTGGCAGGAAGCGTCTCCTCCCTGAACTCCTCCAATCTCCCCTCCCACTCTTCCATCGTGGTCATGCATGCCTTCAATTCCGACTCAGGATCCAACTTCGCCGGCCACGAACTGGGGAAACCGCTGGCCAACAAACCCCTCAGCTGGGTGCGAAGAGACCGCGCATCGCCAGCTGGATTTGCTCCTCTCGCACTGACCTCGAAAACGAGCTCATCCTTCAAAAGATGCTCCGGAGTCAAAGAGAGCGCCATGATTACAAATTACGAAACAACGTTCCACAAACAATTTACAACTTAGCTGCTGAGGCTACGGGACCAGGATGAGAAACATTCACGGGGCCCAGAACAACAGGTCCCACTACCCACTCGGATGATCAAAAAAACAAACAAAATTTGACAATCAGGCGATCACTATCCACCTTGATGAACAAAATTACAAACAACAACAAACAAAAAATACCTGGGTCCTCCAACACTACCAAAAACCTAAACATGGCCTAAACAAAACTGCATTTCCAGTGGCCAACCACGCTCTGCTACCATTTTGAAACCGGACTCAACGCCTTCGACAGGGCAAAGCCCTTGGAAGCGAGTCAAAGGCAGAGGCCGGCTCAAAGGAAGAGCGGAAAGGACCCAAGAAACACCCAAGAGCTGGCCAACAGAATCCATTTTATTTTCATCTGTAAAATTTATTAAACATGGTTTCACAGACATTCACAACAAATACCTTAACTTGATAAATAACCATCTGATATTGTTAAAAATATTTCAAATATTTTGGTTTGGAGTGTTGGCAAACATAATTAAAGATTTGGTTCAACTTAAAATTTAGTAAATGCTGTTTCTCTTTTTTTTTTAAATTTAAATTTAAGGTGGCCACCAATAACCATACTGAACAATAAATAAATAAATAACAACACACATTGACATTACATAAAAGGTACAATAAATAACAATTTAACGATTTACGGAAATGATCGCCTGATAAATAACCTTCCGCAACAGCGGTTAATGAAAAAACTTAGTTAGGCCTGCCAGCCTAGCCTACAGATAGGGCACAGCCCTCAAGAAAATCTCTTGAAAAAAAAATTATTACTATTGAAAATTGAAAAGTTGAAGTTGAAAAGTTGAAGTTAAATTAGTGAAAAGATTTTTAAAATTGGCCAAAAAAAAATAAGTTAAGATGAATTTGTCTCGGCAGTGATTTAAAATGGAAGAACCAATTCCACCCGGTATCCTCCTGCTGAAAAGGGCGGGCTCCTAATTGGATAGAAACCTTACAGACTAAACAAGATCAATTTAACATAATATGAATTTGTACTATTGCAAGAATAAAGTCCTAGCCTGACATGGGCCCAAAACTTCACACCGTTGTTGGTTTGGCAAGATGGTAAGTCCAGGTGGAATCACTGCACTGAGATGGTGGATGGCACGCAGTAGTAATGGTTAACACTGACCTCAGCCGTAGAAGGAGCCCAGAGGTTAGGCCTACCGGGGTAGTCTGGGCGGTGGAGCCAGAAGGTGTAGGTGACCCCAAGGTGAAATAGGCCTACGGTGGTCATAGCCTGGGCGGCAGTGTCATCCGGCGTGGGTGATCATGGGCACCTGCAGGTGTAGGCCTAGGACAGCAGGCAGTTTGGTTCCATGCCGAGTGGCGCAGCAGTCATCGGGTCAAGTGTTCAGTGGGCAGCGTGACCGTCATCCATGGGCCCTGTCACAATTCCACTCACAATAACAAACGGTTCCTAAACCCTATGTTGTTACAATGTGTTACTTGTTTCTGTATTTTTTACATTTTTATTCCTAACCCAATTGCATTGAACTTGTTTAGCCAAAAATTGAGGAAAATTGGAAAAAAAGGCAGATCAGTTCCGTAAAGTAATAGCCTAATGAGTAGCCTAATTATTTATTTTCTCCTTGCATGAGTTTGGTTTGTTACTATTTCATGAAGCTACTTGCACATTGTTTGCTGGTTCATACATGAAAAGCCTATCTATGTCTGTGAAAGGAGTAAAGTAACTTGTATAAGCATAAAACATTAAATTTTTACACTTAAAGCTCATACAAAATGTAAACTACAAAATCTAAAGAAAACTTACAGTTTAGGCTAGGCTAGGCCTAGTCCAAGCAAAATGTGACAAAGTGGCTGGATTCTGTCAACCAGCTCTGAGTAATGGGTTTTCCAAAAACACAAAATTTGACTGACAATAAACACAATATTCTTGCACTTGGTGAACAATTCTCACCTTAAATCTGAATTGAAATTGTCCTAACCTCAACTTGGATGTTCCAGCAGAAACTCACACTGCAATTTTGGCAAAGTGGGAAAGAAGAAATTTCTCTTCTTTTTTGAAAAATGACAACAAATAATCATTCTGTGAACAATGGATATACATCAATGTGAAATAGAAAAGATGAATCTTACTTACCCGTGAATTGTGTCTTCTTAGAAGTACGCCATCTCGTAAAGAGACGGCAATAAGAACCTTTAGTGGCACCGACCAAAGACAAAGTGGGAAGAACAAAACTTTTTCATGAAAACTTTCAACTACGCCGGAAGCCACAGAACACGAGGAAGGTTTCGAGAACCTTCCAAAACATCTGGACCAAAAAAAAAAAAAAAACTGGCACTTCCGCCAGGCTTGAAAGAAACAGAATTGGAAAGCAAACGGCCTCGGCAAGACCGACGGCCAGTGCACTGTGACGTGAGGCAAATACAGTAAGAAAATCCAATGAATTTTCGTCTTCAAAATTTGCCACGGCACAAATTCGCAATATAATGACAATACTATGAAGACAAGGCTTATTTAAGGCACCGGTGCTGTTTTATGTTAAGTAAAATATAATTAGGCCTAGAGCCTCTTGGTTTTATAATTCCCTCGACGCCAAAATAACCGTTCATTCAAATCTAAATCGTGGTACAGTAAGTTAACTGATAAAACATACATGTTGACCAATGGAGGTGTCTCAATGTACAATCAAAAAGTTTTTATATTTTTGGAAATTTGGAAGTATTTATATATATATAGCCAGTAAGCTCACGGCACCACGATCTTTTATATTCCTAACACGCTAACCATAATTTCGGGCCCGGACTGGCCCACAGGGACATCGGGACGTGTCCCGGTGCGCCCTCCTCCTATTCCTCCTTTATAGGGTGCCCTCAGCACACTCGAGGTAGGCCGCCGAAGGCGCCCGACCTAATAGCAAAAATTCTAACACCTAATATTTTCATTGTCTTAGGGGTAAGAATATTAAAATGCATATAAAAATAATAAATACAGTAAACGATTTATTCCACCTTCTGCGACTTTCTTAATAGCAGAATAAGTAGATGGGTAGCAGTGTAGCGTAACTGTTTTTGTCTGACCAACCTTCAAACTTAATTTTTGGCCCCCTCCGAAAGGTCTAGTCATTGATTATCACTGTTTTCAGCCAGTAAACGAGTGTCAAGCAAGGTTTACAGGGTGTGGTAAAGCTTGTTTTATTAAACTTACTTAAGAAAAAATAGTAAGACAAAGTAATTTTAGTTGTAAAATTGCATGCTATGTAAACTACTATATTTTGAAATCTATATAGCTTAATTTTATTAGACTGCAACTAGGCCTACGTCTAGCCTTTTAAAGAAATTCAGCCTGTTTAGTTGTTTGTTTTATAATTAGTACCAGGGGGACCGAGCTTAAGCTCGGTAATATTATCATTTTCGTTCTCATACAAAGCTCGTTCGCTTCGCTCACTCGCCAGGCCGAAGGGTGCTGCACTTTGGTATAATTTTCCCAAACTACAGGTTAAAGATGTAATTCATTGGTTTATATCTACAGTTATCAGCTGATTTTTGTTTAATTTAAAAATCTCCATAAGGATAACATGGGATCTTTGAAGTGCTCTAGCGCGAAAACCGGATTTTTCCCAGCTATGGGACCAGCTCCAATCGATTTCTGGTGGCCAAAACCCCCATATTCAATCAAAAAATCAAAAATCCTTGGAGCGAAAAAAAACTTTGCCCGGACAAACGGAGCTTGTTTTAGAGTATAAGATACTATCTCTTTGACATGTTAACAAAAATAAAGGTTTCAAAACTTAATGTATCTGATTTGTATTTTATTTATGGGATCAACATTATTTTGAACACCAATGAATAAGGGAATATAAAAGATCGTGGTGCCGTGAACTTACTGGCGATGAGAGCAGGAGTTCCCACGAATGCTAGTACGCGCCGCTGGTGTTGCATTTTTGTGATTTTTCATGCTTTGTATTGGGTAAAACGCAGGTGGCCTACCCTTTTCAAAAATATATATATATATTTTGTTTTAAAAATATCTGTCGTTCGATTCTCCGGGGATAGTTGTCATTTTTGCAGAAATTATTTGCATTTCAGAATCAATTCTCTACAAATCTAAGGAGATAAAAAATAATTTTCCAGTGAACTAATTTTATTTTAATTTTGTTTTTAGTTAAGTTTATGTTAGGTTTTAAAGATGAATTTATTTCATACATTATGAAAATTCTACTTTATAAACGAAATGGGTATCTTTTGAGAATTTTAGCCTACCAAAATATGTAGATTTTAGTACTGCTGACCTTGAAGTACTTGCCCAAACTAAAACATAAAAATTGTACGTCATAGTTACCACATAAAAATAAGTTTAAGGCAAAAAAAATTGATGTACAAACCTTAATCACAACCTTAATTTTAAGCATAACGAAAACAAGTGTTTTAAGGAGGAAATATGTGCATTTTTTTATTTTCATGTGCAGAATCAGCTCCCGATTAAAAAACTTTAATGAGTCTACAACTCAGTGTAAAACATTCTCACTTTGAAATTTCTTACAACGGTGTTAACGAAAAGTGTTTGACAAGTTTTTACCTCCCGACCACTAAAATGGTCGTTGTGGCGGCCTAGATTTGAGATAACTTACAGCACTCTAAATGTTAACATGGAGAACTCTATGAATCTTTTTGTGCATGATTTTCCTCACAAAGTTTCTATTTAGATTAAAGGTAAAAATGGTTCCTACATATAGATAGCTATGTTATCCCCCAAGGATATATATTTGGCATGTCCATTGTCTGTTTTATAAACCATTTAGTTCTATATTTTGTTAGTATTGAAGTTTATGCATTGGTTGATCAATAAGGTATTGTTAGTTGATTTGATACGCTTATTAGTGTTACTGTACAAGCAAACCTTATAAAACTCATATAAAATTTTTTTTTTGTTCTGTTCAGATTTTATATACCAGTTAAATAACTGTTTTATATTGTTCATATTTATACTGGACAATAAATTAAAAGAAAACTGCAAGTTAGACACATTTTGTTTTCAAATTAGGATGCCTAAACTTGTAATATGTTGTTCGTCGTAGCTTGAAGAACAAACAAATCACGTCAAATAAACTCAGATAAAAATACCTTTCTTTGAGTTGTTTTTTCATCTGTTCTCGTCCATATGTTGCTAGGAATATTCAAAATATATTCAAGAAAGTATATCTAAAGTAAGTAAGTATTGCTATGTTGTTGGTTAGGAATAATTAACCAGGGTAGATTATTTACATGATTGAATTAGTTTTAAATTTACTCCAAGGCGCATTATTTTAAAATACTTCAAAAGCTCCTAAGACCATTTTTCTTACAAAAATTGAAGAAACCACTTGTCAACATGACGGAGAGGAGAATATCACCCCTGGGCACACAGCGGTCGATCCGAGCAAACATCAACCCTTCAGCTGCGGACAACAGTCAACAGTCTACATCGCTAACGTCTTTGTGTCGAAAACACACTTCACTCGAGTACTTCTTGTTTTCGAGTGTCTTATCGATCGCCAAAAGAACATCATGTCCTAGTATCAGTACACCTTTCAGTGCATAGCATTAAACTGCTCTGAATTTTTATCAGTATCAGTAATTAATTTCTTATCACAATTAAAAACTCCATTAATGAACTACGTGTATGAAACGCCAGTCACCCCTTCAGATCTGGCCTTCGCACGAACATCTTTCACACAGATCTTTCTTTAACGTTCGCATTGAACATCAATAAATAAAACGTGTTGTAAATATATAACACAAGTCGCTCGATATGTACAACAATATCGTTTCTACATGCTTACCATGTAAAAACAGGTCAATGCCTAAAGACCAAGTATATTTATTTATTTATTTATTTATCAACAGCAATATCCAGAATATTAGTATTATTAGTAATATTAGCCATAGTAATATTATTTAACTTATCATATGAAACAATAACTTTATGCGAGTGAACTAGTATATGTTTACAAATATATATTAAATGTCTTTTAGTAAATTCACAAGTAATGTGTTGTTTAAACAGTCGTAATCAAAGTTACGGCAAGTACGAAGTTTTTTTAATAAAAAAATCCTTTATGGTTGGTGGCTAAAAGTGTTTTTGTTAAAATAAAAATCCCATTTTTATAACTAAAACAGCCTGTAAATTTAAAATTAATAAATGAAACAGCTCTATGCCACGCAAACATGGCACGTATAAAAATGCAATGAAAAGTAAAATATGCCATGACGTATTGAGTAGTACACTATATAAAAGATGGCAAGCCGTAAATGCATGGAAAGTTAACAGTTTGGATCTCTTGTTTGTTTATTTGGCATTTTAATTTCATGCTGTTTCTTGTAGGTAAAAACCACAAAAGTCAACCAGTAATTTTCTAATACACATTCTTAGTCTTGTTGAGTAGCTAATATTTAAAACACATATTTGTAAGTAAAACATTCCTAATTTGAAACAGATTGTTGTGAGGTGTATTACGATCTATTGAATGTTTACGAAATCTCCCTCAGAACTCTCACGGTTAATAAATTGGAGAGTTTTGAGTACAGTAAAGTTAGGTTTATAGTGAGGTTAACTAATGCCTCGTCTGCACTGGCCGAACATGTTCACCAAACAAGGTTCTTCCGAACTTTTGTTTGTTTGTTTCTAACCTTTAAGAATGTAAACCATATTGCTGGTTGGTTCGTTAGGAATGTTTGTTGATTTTTTGTGTTCGCCAAACAAGTTCGCCTGGAAAGTTTGGCCAGTGCGGACGAGGCTTTAGAGGTAACTCAACGAAAAATATATAAAAAACATTGAATTTTTAAAAGTAGGTTAAATATATATTTTGGTTATAGGCTCATTGGTCTTTTAATCTAAATATATAATAAACGGTATCAGTTAACTGACACATACTTTCTCCCAACAATATAAAAAAGATGTTAAAAGCTTCAAATATTATTGTCTTGATGACTCAGTCGGATAGCTACCGGCTGAGCAGCGCTCGTTTGACCCTACGCGCGTCTGTGACTTTTAACAACGTACTGCGTTTCCCGCTAAACGAAAAATTGAATTTTCTCCGCAACCACTTGACGTAGAGCAATAATTTAAAATACTGGATTATTTAGTTTTTTGAGCTTGATTTAATGGTGACAAGTAAAATTTATTTCAAGACAACAGCTATTTTGAAAATCCAAAAAAATTGATTTTTGAAACACTTTTTACTCCATAACTTTTGAACGCGCATTTTCTCGGAGATGCGGGGGGTGTCATTTTATTCACCATTTTAAGCTTAATAAACCACAAAATTTTAATCAAAATCGTTAGAGCCGTTTTTGAGAAATTTTGATTTTTGAGGGTTTTTGGGGGTAAAATACCCTTAAAAATCAAAAATTCAAAAAAATGAAAAAAAACGCCTGGAATTATCGTGGATTTGGACCTATGTACCAAATTAGTTATTTTGAGCATTCAATAAATACCAATTTTGTAGCGTATTGGTGCACAACTCCCGGTTTTTGTAAAAATAATATTAAGGGTGCGCTCTACCCATCTGCCGCGCGCGGATACAAGGGTTTAGAATCCCCGTGTTTGTCGCCCCAGTTGTAAACCGATTAAAAATATTTTGGTGTCATTCTTTTCGTTATATAATTTTGTACTCCGTTATCGTCTTAAAATTTCGATATTAATTTAAATTACTAAGCAGGGTGCTTGCTAATAATGTTGAAATAAGCGTTTTTGTATCAAGTTTTAACACATTAAAAACATTTTTTTTTTAAGAAAAAATAAGACGATACACGAGTACAATATAATCTTAAGAACAAGAATCTGCAATAAGATTGGTAAAAAGTTTATAGATAACGATGCAAAAAGAAAGATGCGAAAGGTCTGCAATTTAAAAAAAAAAACATCTTTATTAGACCACCGATCGATTTCGCACTGAAACCAAAAAAAGCATTAAAGCAACAAAATTTAAAATCACCCGTCATATATTTTCCAAAATGTGAGTTTCCGCATATAGCGGCAGTTAACATTCTAGCTCGACGATTTTAACGCCGAGGTAGAGCGCACCCTTAAAATTAAAATGTATGTCAAATGTACGAGTAAGTAACTCGTAGTTTATTTCAGCCAACTCGACCTAAGGGTACGTATGTGTACTGTATAGTGTAGCTATAAATGCGATACAATAGACAGACGGTAGACAAGGACAAAGTCCGGTGCTGGAGTGGGGTCGCCGCCGCCGGTCGAGTGGTGGTGACTGATCGATTCCTGTTTCAAGATTAGAGACACCTATCATCAAAGGCTGGTTTTAAAATGCCTGTATATGAACAAACTAGAAGCTGATATCAACTTAATTTCAATAACTTTTTAATAACAGTACAAGTAAAGAATCACACTCCCGAAGTGGCATTGTGTTATCTGCTGTGCTATCAAGCATTAAAAATAAAAATGGACGATGGATACAGGTGGCTATGTATTTTATAAGGTGAGTCGGGTTATTGTTCTGACATTACATTAAGATCCAAGCACTCGAATCGACGATTTCTCATCGGAATGCTTACTGTCAGCTAATGGATTAAACCCTTATCCATGCGAATTTAAGAAATTGCACCTACATCACAAACCCCTATTTCTTAAAAATATTTTTTTCAGGGTATTTTTCTGTATTTTAATTAACATAAATAAACTTACATTAGAGAGGTGCAATTAATTACGCAGACTTTCGGTAAAAACTTTAAAAGTAGTTAGATTTGGTTACTTCTGGCTCAGGTCAGCTGCCCCGGAAGCCACGTGCCGGGGCACATAGCTTCCGGTCGTATATTAAATGAGGGGGAGGTATGCATAAATTAAAAGTTAGTTCAAAACTGAAATTCAACTTGACAATTGGGTTACGGAAAGTATGTCAAGGTCATCCCGAGTAAGTTTTAAAAAAGCCTATCCCGCTACCACAGGAAATAGTTCTGAGAGTTGAACTATCCGGTGATAGCGGGATAGGTAGATTTAAGTTTTGAACTTTATTCGTAAAAACAAATACAATCAATGTGCAAAAAGAAATACAATCAATGTGCAATACAGGTTGAATTTTTGTGATGAAACACGGAGTTGTAAAAGCAAACGCCGACGACGAGGATAAGGTAAAGGCAGAGTCCCCAGATGACGTATTTGACAAGTTTGAAGAAACGTAATATCTCGAGTTGGTTTTCCCGTTCCAATTCCAATCGTCTAATGTCCAATTTCAACTTTTCCTCTTTCATCTTTTCCTCCTCCATCCTTGAGTTGAAGGAAACTTCATCCATCATATCCATCATTAGTGTTGTTTTTTGGTGTTTGAAATTTTGAAACAAGTGATGTTGATAGTTCAAATGTTGGAGACGGAATGAGAAATAAAAGCGAGGAACGTTAGTTAAACGAATAAGTGGTGGGGGGAGGTTGAATTACAAAGAAGTGGTGGGGGAAGTTGAATCACAAAGAAGTGGTGGGGGAAGGAGGTTGCTCACCAGTTGCTTCCGTACTTGTTGTTGTCGTGTCTGATTGTAGAGGTGTAAGTGGAGTAAGATTAAGCAAACTATCTTCATCAGAACTGTCAACCTTATCACAAATAGGACAGGCGTAAGTTATTTCCAGATTCATTTTAACAGTGTTGAATTTACTAACAATTTCGTGTAAAGTATTAAATATTTCTTGCAAATCTTCTTTAGAATTTACTTCGAAACTAGAATTCATTCGTGCCAACGGAGAGTTGTTCATCGTGCGAGAGTCGGTGATTGAATGAAGATCGGTGCTTAGGAAGGAGGCTTATTTGTCGGTGAGCATGAGCTTGTTATTAAATAAATAGCCAAGTTCCTCTTCTTCGTCTTTCAATTCAAATATTTTAGCTGAAGTAGTAGGCGTTGTTTCGTCTTCACTCGATGATGAAGAAAATTGAAATATCCTAGCTGAAGTAGTAGTCGTTGTTTCGTCTTCACTAGATGATGAAGAATCACGAGGACGTAAATAGTGAACATCAAGTCTGATCCATCTCATAGGATATCTATCCATGACAGAGAGCAAATTTTGAAATATTTCCTCCAATTCTTCTCTGTCAGTTATTATATGTTGAAACTTGACGAAAGGCGATCCCATGTTGTTAGTTAGAGTGTTGGAAGTGAAATAATACAAAGGCGGATTCAATAAGATACAAAACTTAAATTAATGGTGGGGGAAATCTAAAAGACTTATGGTGGGGGGAAGTCTAAAAAACCAATGGTGGGGGAAATCTCAAGGTCATCCAATTGAAGTTTTAAAAAAGAGTGTAAAACTGAAATTACACATTTAATGGTTCTACAGGATCGGAATACCAATCTGATCTGTATTTACATCTTTTTATCATATGTGTACAAAAATCATCTTGATGAGACTTGGTGCGTTGACAATGAGCTAGATCGAGAGGATGAAATTTGAAACATCTTTGAGGACAGCATGTATGAAAATATCTTGATTTGTAAAATTTGAAAGTTCGCAATTCCGGCGGCGGTAGTTGTTTTGTTTTGCACTTGCAGTAACAAGATCCAAAAAATTCACATTTAGTGCAAGCTAACCCGTCCACCGTCATTGGTCCTAAATCTGTACATTGTTGTTCACAACAGTAACGAGGTTCGTACTTGTACTTTTGTTCTTCCATGTTGACGCTGCTGAGTCCAGTGAAAGAATAAGAGTGTATAGTGTTGAATAGTCAGTTTTATGTATTACAAAAAGTGGTGGGGGTAATTTCAAGGTCATCCAAACGAAGTTTTAAAAAATTATACCTTACTAATGTAAGGAATGTTTATACTTAAGAAGTTTATTTCTGTTTATCTTCTTCAGACTTTGTCTGTTTCTGTTTGTTTTCTTCAGCCTTTTTCTCTCTCTCCGCTTTAGCCATAGCGATAAGTTCTTCAGTCGATAGTGGATGTACTTCAGGAAATTTTAAAATTAATTTAGCTTGATATCCTTCTTTAGTTAATATATTTAAATCTTCAGTCATTTGTTCAACGGTGTTGTAATCTTTTCCATAGATTTTCCCATCAAGTTCGATCATCATTCTGTATAACATCTTTAAAATTAGGTGTTGACGCAGCGAGAGTCGGGAAGCGAATGATTAGTTATACAAGTATCATTCCCTTTTTATCAACTTGACATTGATCACGTGATTCCTTAGTTTTATTTGTTAAAAGTTATTTAACATTGGTAATACTTGTGGAACTTGATGTTATGTTGACCAGTCGGTGATGAAGATGTTGTAGGTTGTGTTGAAAGAAATACTTCATCATCACAGTATTTTGTTTTAGTAAACATCCTTACATTAGTAGCACTAACATCAACAGTTAAGTGATAACCACCGGTAAGTAAAACTCGCATTTCGTTGGTTAAATCTTCAAGTTGTTCAAAACTCGTAATGGTGTTGGTATCGTAAGATGCACACTTGACCTTTAGGGACATGTTGAAGTTTTGTATTTAGTTATAGAGAGCGAGATGTGTACGGTACGAAAGGTAGTCGTAGACTGATGAATTTCACAAGTTGATTTTCACTTTTATTATCACACAAAATTGGGTCAAGGTCATCCCGTGGAATTTTTAAAAAAAGCAACATATTGCTATGTACAAAGACATAACAATATGTTGCTTCTTTTATTTTTTGTTTGTTTTATATCATCTTTATTGAGAAACCATTACAAACACATATATTTACAATGCTATGTACAAACTAGTTAGTAGAAGGTGTTACATGAATAGTTAGTTCAGTTGAGTTGTTTCCACTCGGTCCGTGTGAAACCAAATAGAGTGCGCCGGGTTGAATAACACGAAGATCTTCATTCTGTAGAAGTTGTACAAATCGTTTCGGTAGGAATATCTGAAACTTCGGTTCGTCACCAACTGTATACGGCGCCTCGCTCAATGTGCAATTAATAGCATCACCAACTGAAGTGTCCATCTTCTTGATTGTATGTATGATGTAATGTTTTTCTTCTTTTAGTTCAGAACATCTCTTCGTCGGTAAGATTGTTGATTTTGAATGAGCGTTGAATTGATCGACCAAATTTTGAAGAAAGTTCTGCGATGCCATCTTGATGTTATTGTTAATCTTCTTGTTAATAATAATGTCCGTCGGAGATGTTGTCTCTTCGAAGGTTCGAGTAATACTCATGCTGCGTCATGGTAGCGCTCTCACTTTTATTACCGACATTACCCCCACCATTCTGTTGAAGGAAATTATTCAAGCGGTAGGCATTCTTCAAAGCGCATTGTGACCTTCGATGTTTAAAACTCTTTGATGAAATACAAAGTTCATTGAAGTAGCATTGGAAATCTCTATCTATTATTGCATTTATCACTTCGTTACTTGTAAATGATTGTATCCAATTAGCTTTTTCCAATCCTCTTGTGTAGATAGTTTTGAACTCTTTGCAGTAATGATTCATAATGTGCGGCATCATGTTATAATTAATAAAACCTTCATCCCATCTTAAGTTGTGAAAATGTTTGTACAACCATTTGTTTGTAACTTTCGCTTTAGTTGTTAGTCTATTGAATGGTAATGGAGGTTTGAATAAGTAATGATAAACTACAGATGTGTTCATATCCAAAATTACTAATTCTTTTATAATAAAATTTCCATCATTTCCTCGAAAAGCTTGAAATTCAATTATACCTCTTTTAACTTCCATTATATGTGGCGCATTAGAAAACGAAACCCGTTTGTTCATGATGAAGTCTCGTCAGCAACTGACTTGTATTACAAACACGATTGTTCTTCTTTAACTTCTTGCGCTTCTTCGTCAATATTAAAGTTGGTGTGATAGTTGTTCAATTGTCTCCACATATCCACTTCTTGAGGTATTCGATTAAAAATAGAAGTATCCACGGGACCGTATAAAATTGGAACGAAAGGTTGTCTGTCCAATGTATCGATTAGATAGTCTTTGATTATTGCACTTGAAAATATTAGTTGTTTCAAATATCTAGTGACGGGACCGGTAGTACAACTTAAAGTGTAAAATTCTTCTTTAGTCAAATGTAATTTTACATCATGTCTAGTTAAATCTCTGAAGCGAACCATTTGTCCTCCACGATGTTTCACTATATCAACTTCAATATTTGATTCCAATAAACTTAATCTTGTTCTTCTTCCAAATGTGTTGTTACTCAAATAGCATTCCAAAAGATGTAAATGTTTCATAAATGATTCCCAAGAAGTTTCAGTGAATGTAACCATTTTATTTCCATGATTTAAAATAACAATCGGTGAATAATCCAATGATTTTAAAATTCCAACTGAAATACTTTTCGTCATGCATGAAGAAATGGGGTAGAAAATCCGAAGAAATACTTCTGTTAAAATATTAGTTGTAATGTTAACTTCAACCTTTTTTCTTTTTACTTCTTTTTCAGCTTCTCCTTCTTCTTTTTCTTCTTCTCTCTTCTTATGTTTGTTAAACTTGAGGAACTCGTCCATTTCTCGTTCAACTTGTTTTTCTATATCTGAACTATTCTCATCCATTAGAGGTGTATTTTCTTCTCCGTTAGTAGAACTCATCTTGCGAACGATGTTTCCCATACGACGGTCGAATATAAAATGAACTTTCCACTGATGATTTTCTCGCTTTTATGTTTTTCGTGAAATCCTTGAAATTTATACAATCACATAAATGTTTGTTTTCAACTTGTTTTTCACAAACGAAATTCTAACCTCAAAAAGTGAAGCAGATAATTCTAACCTCAAAAATCTGCAGTCGTTGTACTAATTCTTTTTAAAGTACATTCTTCACAATTCCGGTCAGCGGTGTGTAAGTAACTATTTTATCATGTAGAATTAGACAGTATGCTGAAGTTCCATCCGCTACTGGTTGTTCAAATTCCATTTCAATTTTTATATCCACACTTGATGATTTTACCGATTCATTTTGTTTTGAACAATCGATTACAATTATCGGAGCCTTGGAATAATATTGGTCAGGCGATAATAGTGGTGTATTAGTCTTTCCATAATATGACGATTGAAATCTTGCATACATATCGTATAAAATGGAAAAACGTTTTTTGCTGAACATGACATTCAAATTGTCATACGGAAAGAATTGAGAGTTTAAGAAAACTTTACAATTCTTTATTTTACAGTGATCAAATTGACCGGCATTTGCAGTGATAACATCTTTTCGCTTAGTTTGAAAACCAAGTATTATGTACCTTGCCCGTTCCAAATAAGTTGATGTCTTGACGGTCCATGTTTGTCGTTCTGTCTGAGGTAGTGTAGGATATTCATGGAATTCCCAACTTCGGAATGGCATCACAATATCACGGTCAGACTTTAACTTTCTCAATAATACGATTCTATGTTCATCGGCCAATCTTACATGAGGTACTCTCCAAACAACTTTATCCAATTGTAGTTGCCATTCCAGTTTATCTTCCGTAGTTGCAGGGTCTGCAAGTATCAAGTCCTTGTTAGTTGAAGATCTGAGTAATACCAATTCTTGTTTGACATTTATTATTATTCGTTTGTAATCTTCAGCGAATCCCAAAAGCAATCGTAAGGGTACATGAAAATCAAAGTGACCGTTGGAATCCGGTGTTATAGTGTCTTTATCAGGGGCAACCCATCCGGCGGTGACTATTGAATTCTTCTCATGCGGTGTTAATGATGTTAATCCTTTCAATGTCGTTGTTATACCAACCTTTTTTGTCGAATCAACTGTCACCCCTGATATCTCATATCTTATTTCATCAAAAAGATATGCCATCGGGTTATTTATAAAAGGAACTGTTGAAGCAGTTTTTCCATCCAATTTTAATACCCGTCCTTCAATGTACAAATAACTTTCACACGGTAATGTGTAAATATCTTGTTGTTGAATGGGAATCCTTATTTCATCGTTATTGTTTAATTTTGATGAAGTGTAAGGGTTGTGCGTGTGATATTCCTTCTCCCATAGTGTTTCGTCGAATGTCGGTCCTTGAGATATATCCAGGATATCCATCGTTGTTAAGTTTCAATCCAATCTTCTGTAGAAAACGAATGTTGTCCGATGTTAACTCTTCCAATGTCGAGGAGCTACTGAGCTCCCGACTCTTCCGTTGCGGTTTAAATGATAATCCCATGTTGACCTTTATGTTGCCGCTCTGATGTGTATCCGTATAGTTATCGTTTCTCCTCTAAAGTCAAAACTAACACCGTCTTGATCCAATATGTTCAGTACGATGTCTGAAATGAAACTGGTGTTTAACGGTAGGTATATCAAGTTTTGTGGCTTCTCAACAATTTTAAAACCAGGAGCCACTGTTGGATAAAATGTATGTAAAATATGCTGATTCACTCCTTCTCTATACGATCCGTGTATAATATTACACGTTACATCGATACTATTGACTTTCAATATTGTAACAGTTGTATCACCTGAATGAGTAGTTCCAGGAGTTAATATATTCTTTTTTGTATCTGTAAATCCAAGTAAACTGCCAATGGAGTTTTGGAAACTGACATCGATATAATATTTTGAAGTTATTTCTGCTTTTAAAGTATTATTGTTTCCTTTAACGGTGATATTTTCTTCTCCGAGTTGTTTTTGTAGTAATTGGTTTATATCATCGATTTCATAAGCTCCAGTAGGAAATGTAATTATTTTCAATTCTGAGTATTTTCCTGAAGCATCCTTAGTTTCATAATAATGTAGTAAATTGTTCTTTCCTTCCGTAACATTGGGAATTGAGTTGTAGGTAGTTAAATCAAGTAATGCCGCTTCCCATAATCTTTCCTTGGATAGACGCAATGCTGGGAACAGCGTACTTTTCAATGTGGATGAATTTCCACTCAGTGACACTGTATACGATGACATCTTAAAGCTGACTGACACTCTTCGCTAGAAACTCCAAACATAAATGCCCACATATTTCAGTATTGTTAGGTTGTTCTCTTTTGTAATTGTAAAAAATGTTTTTGGAGTTTCGAAAATAATGTTGCAGTTCTTTCGGCGGTGGTAGATTGCCAAAACTGTCAAAGTAGTAAACGGTTTGTCCGAGCTTTTTATAGCATACCCAATGAGTGCCTGGACCATAGGTGGAATCCAAATTTACTATTCCAGTTTCATTTTCCCATATTTTAGTTGGTAATGCATCTTTCATAAAAACTCCTCGAAAAAATGGTATTTTTAAACATTTTACATAATCATTTAACTGATGATTTGTTAAGGCTTTATTTGGAATTATCAATTGATTCTTCTTATTTAGTACACACGGTACGGTCTTAGGTATAAACCTGCTCCGTTTTTTACCATTGACCAAATAGAAGCTTTCTTTACTGTTGCTTTACGAGTTCTACGACGTCTCTTCTTAATGTTTCCACCTCTTTTGGGAGCTCTTCTCTTTGCAGGTCTTCCTCTGCGACGTCGTCTTCCAGCACCAAATTTAGCTTTCGTCTTCATGGCTGTAGTTACTGCCCAAGCCGATGCTTTTTCTGCAATACTTGCGTCACTTGACTTTACTCTTTGCCAAGCCTTTTCCGCTAGAATTTTATCCGCTATTGATCTATTCGTTGAATCTTTATACTTTGAATATGCTATGTCGTGTTCTTTGCAAGCTTGATCTAATTTATTAATTCCAGGATCTCCTCTTGCTAAACGTTTTGACAACTTAGTTCCAGGTCCACAATATTGATAACCTCCGGGCAGATGTAATTCGTATGGTAAAGCGTCTATCGCTCGATTCACAACAGCACCAATTGGAATCCGTCTGAGCAGGGATAATGCAGCTGATGTTATACCACGTCCTTTCTTGCCAACGTCTTGACGACGACTGAACGATGAGGTCTTCATTATGCCGTTTTATATAACGAGCGTCTTCACTCCATGAAATACTTTATGATAATGAACACTTTTTATATATTCCATACTTATATATTGGCGAGTTTTACTAATACTTATTGATAATTGCATCTTTAATCCATTGTTCTCTTTGATCATCTTGGATTTTACCGTGATTCGGTTTACTAAGCATATGATTGTGCATGTCTATAATTACATTACCCATAAGGTTCATTACATACTCCACATTAGTAGCATCTTTGTAATCTGTAGGATTCTCAAGATCTGTGATACGTTTACCATTACATGTATACACAGATGGATCGTCATTAGAGGTTGCTATAACTTGATTAATAGTAGCAACATCATTCGGAGCTATTCCTGCTGATATGTTAGATATTCTTCTATTTTTTCCATCATATACGTTATTTATTTTATCTAAAACTATAGTTTGTTTTACAACAACACAATCCTGATCATCTTTACCAGATTTAACTTGGGTTAATCGTCTACCTTTACATATAAAATTAACACCAGTAGCTGATAGTTGTGGTACTTGTGTTAAAATAACAGCATCATGTTCTTCCGTGCCTAAACTTATATTTGACAATCTTTTATTTTTTCCATCCCACTTGTCATTTTTTAGTTGTAGTAAGGTAAACTTTTCACTTCCTTGCATAAACTCATCACCTTTCTTTGACACCACCTGATTTTGTTTAACAAAAGCGGATGTTCCTTTTTTCAAGCTTTCATTCATTTGTCTCACGGTAGCAGCATCCGATGGAGTTGAACCATCTTCCAGATTGGACAACACTTTTCCATGACAATTAATAACAGCACTATTATATAAAATACAATTATCTTTAATGTATTTTATATTAACACCATCACTTTCTTCTTTAGGATATCCAATATCGTTTATAGTATATACTATAAACGAATTTATAGAAGGAATTTATTTATAGAAGGAAAATCCATCTTTTTTCTTTTCTGGTATTACAGAGTGCAAATAACGCTTATTAATTGTATCTGTATCCTCGGTTGGATCTGCCACATTAGTTATTTTATAATTTAAAGCATTGTACCTTTTTCCACTTTTAGTCTTTTCCAACAGTAAAGCGTATTCCATCGCAGTTAGAAAATAGCCTTTATTAACAACATCTCCATTGTTGACTGGTTTTGCAACATTAATAACCCTGTGAGATTTTGCATCATACAGTTGGTTATTGTCAAGTTTTAAACTTGTAGATGTTTCCTCCTTTACTGTTTTTAAATTTGTTGCATCTCCATCTTCTTCTGGATCTTTAACAAACTTTAAACGTTTATTATTTATGTTATAGTCACCTTCGGGTGTTTGCGGTAATCCACTTCTTTTTCTGTTTTCTCCAACTTGAACTCCTAACGCGGAGTATCGTCCGAACTTGTCGACGCTCATGTTAGAACTGACACATTATACTCCTGTAACTCTTATATATCCGCGGATAATTATACGATTATGCCGCGATTCCTGAGTTCGTCAATCAGAGCTACCCATTCATTATTTAAACCTGTATGACCGGCTTCCATGGCTTCATGCAATAGTCTCATTCTATCAACCAATTTATTGATGTCGTTGTAGTAAATCACATTCGTATTGTATAGATTTTTCATCAATCCTTTGCCAGATGTTGAAGTATCTCCTTTACTCTTTTTACCATGTTGTTCAAGAAGTGATAAATCCATAAGTGATAAAGATTTTCTTTTCAGTGGTTGTCTTACCGCTGGTGCAGTACGTAATGTTGGCAATTTTCGTGGAGGAAACAACTTTTTTATAACAATGTTATATTTTGTTGCACGTGAACGATTAATCATTGCATCCTTTAAGTAGTTTCTTTTATGAGCGTTAGTATTTTGTAGAATTTCCTTAAAAACATTTAAATCTTTAGATGAATATCTTAGTGGTATGTTTTTAAAAATTAATTCATAAAGTCCTTATGTTCCTTTATATTTATGCTCACCAATAATGATGTAATCGTCTTGTGTTATTTCAAGCTTTGAATCGCCGATCTTTAATTCATTCCCATCAATTCTTGCTCCGTATACGTGTGATCTACTCAAATTCGGGTTTGATTTCATGTCATGTAGCATTTTCATTATATATTTTCTTCCAAGAGGTCCATGTTGTAATATATATCTACTCAATTGAGTTAAATTTGGAATAGATTGTTCAGCTTCAGGTATTGGCTGTTCTTCTTCCTTTTCAACAATTGGTTCTTCTTCTTCTTTTGTTTCTTCTTGCTCACTAGCACTTGTATATGAATCATCATCTTCTTCTTTTTTTAATGCTTGTACTTCTTGTTTAGAAACTGGTAGTAAAACATCTCCTTCATAACGAGGTTTACCAATAGTTTCTGATATCTGTTTTAAAGGTTCCGTAATAGGTTTAAATGTAGTCTCTAGAAATTCTTCTCTTTCACTTAAACCCATCCTCAATGCACGATTCTTCATCCTAATAGAATCACTGAGTGATTTTATTTCTTTCAATTGTTTTTCTTGATTCACCATGTTTACACTGTGAAGTTCAACGTGTAACTAGATGTAGCATCGGTAGTTCAACGCATAAATACAAATTTATCCAACCCTATACGATATCTACCATTTTTAATATCTTCTTCCTTCATAATAACGAGAAAGCCATATTTCTCATTCCATGCTTTGCCACACATCTCTTTAAATTTCTCAAATGCCATATCCGCATTTACATGATCATTATATATATGTTTTAAATTTGTTTCATCTTGCTTGAAGATGATCAACATATTTGCATTGTCTCTTATGAGTTGTTTTGGAATCTTACTGTATGTTTGACCAATATAAATGCTATCGATATTATGATGTCTTCCCATAGCGAAGTAATTCCTTATAGTGTCGTGATTTTCACAAGACACATCGTCAAAAATAAAAATAGAAAATGGTTTTGCTTCATTTGGTTGCATAATTGTTTCACTGGCATTAAACTTGTAGAAATTCACTTCAGGTACACTTGCAAGTACTTTATCCAATAATTGATATTTCGGTTGTTGCAATGATTTTGAAAAAATGTATATATTGTTAAAGCGCAATCCTTTAGGATTTGTTATAAGGTTAAAAACAACATTTGTTTTTCCACAATTTGAAGGACCAGTTATTAAACATCTTATCGTATTTGGTAGTAATTCACCATGTTTACCATGATTTAACTTATCATTGTCAACCGTCAATTCATCAATATTATTGATATTAAATCGATCTTTTTGTTGTACAATCTCCATCTTGTGTCAAGGTTAAACACACAATGAGCTATTAAATTACTATACCAAGTCTTTTGAAGGAATCCAAGAGTCTTCACTTTTATCGAATCCTAACCACCGGACTTTAACCATATCCTTTTTCCTTTGTAAAACCTTCTCAACAAGATATACATCACCGACTGTTGATTTCAACAATTCATGTCCGTAGAATCCACCTTGAAGTAATTCACCCTTGTTATCCTTTAATAAGTAGGTTTCAGGTATAGTTGGTTGCACTTTATAAACTGTAAATACTTCATTAGTCCAATTTGGTAGATATCTTTTACTAAATACACCTTTGTATTTGCTTATACGAACTTTATCGTTGACTTTAAACTTTTTTGGTTGCAACTTTTCCAATTTAGGTGTTGTATTTTTTCTGATGCGTTGTAATACAACTTTAGCATTAGCGCTGTTTACCTGGATAGGTTTCATTCCGATGGTACGATGATATTTGTTGTTATACTCTTTTATAAGTTGTGGTAATATGTCATACCACACGTATGATCCTCGTTTTGAAAATTGTTTGTACATTGCTCCTTTTAATGTTCTATTGAATCTTTCAATTATTGAAGCTTTAACTTCAGAATTTGTAGAATAATGATTTATTTGATATTTCTTCATTAAAGCTCCAAAGTCTTTATTAAAATATTCTTTTCCATCATCGGTCTGTAGATGTTTGATTTTGAATTTATTTCTTTGTATCGTTGTTTCCATAGCTTTTGTAACACTTTTACCAGTCTTATCCTTCAATGGTAAAGCGTCAGCTATTTTAGTAAAACAGTCTATAATTGTTAAAATATATTTGAAACCTTTGTTTAATTTACTGTGCGGTATCATTTCAATGAGATCAGCTTGATACAGATCATTCATTCCCTTAATAATTGTACTTCTTCTTGGAAATCTTCTTCTTGCTGGTTTATGTAGTTCATTTACAATCTTGTCCTTCACACTTTCCATCTTCAGGTGTTGCTTGCACATCGCTTGTAAAAATACTGATCCGTACAACAGTTCATTCTCTTTTATATAGTTTGAATATAGGTCAAGGTCATTTCATATTAGTGTAAAAAAGAGGGAACATGGCATTAGGCTTGCCATGTCCCCTTCTTCTTTACGGAAAGGAAAAAAGGAAGAAGGTAGAGGACGAAGAATAGGTTTACTGGTCGATAGGGTTTAGAGAGTAATGTCCAAATGGCAGAGTTCTTATGTTGTCTTCAAGGATGTATCTCTTGTCATCCTTATAGCTCAATGCCGATTTGGTTTGCTTCACACTGAAAAGACGATGGTTGAAGCTTCTTATGGTGTTAAATGTTGCAGTTGTTTCAACATTTTCAAACAAACATCTTTTATAATGTTCAAACTGTACGTTCTTCTTCAGGAAAGAGGTTTTTATTCCTTTGGCTTTCTTCGTGACTTGATGTTCGTTCCTTTCGCTTATGTACAGTTGAAATGAATATAGTTTGGACATTAATGCTACAATTTCCATCATCGGCACACCATTTGTTTCATCTTTAAATTTTCCCAATACTTTCTTGTTTCTGTCGTAGTCGTAATTTGGATGGTCCTTGGGATAATCGGAAAAGTCGAAATCATCTTTATACATAAAAGTGCGTAGATCTTCGTACATGTCATTTGTTTTAATCCAGTAAATTAGTGCATCCGTATCCATATATGCAATACCAATGTTCTCTCTTCCATAATAGTTAACCATCTTCTTATAATGAAACTCGTACATGTGTGTTTTAGAAATATCCAAGATTGACATTCCTAGATACAAAGGACGATCCATTAGAACTGACTTCTTGTTCATGGAAATAACAACTAGATTTTCATTAATAATTACAGATGAACCAAAGTTTGGTTGTTGCACTAATTTCTGTAGTTTTACTGGATCAGTTACTAATTTGATATCCTTATGTTTCCTTTTGTTTTCCAAAGTCTTGCCAAATATTGCGTTGTTCATTAGTTTGAAGAAATCTTTTTGAAAACTTGATGTAGCGGCGGCTCTTCTTCTTGTGTTGTTGTCAATGTACGGTTTTAACCAACAAGATTGAGAGAATTGTAGTACTCGATTAATTTTTGTAATTTTCAATCCCAAGTCTAAGGCCTGTTGTATCATCCAGTAGTGTCCAACATACCGAGACTTGTTGGTTAAAGTCATCAATAATTTCGGCCATCTTCCAGTTGGAGAAATTTCAGTCTTCGGAAGAAGTGGTAAATCATAATGTTCGTCGTGAAGATGTTCGGGATATTCAAAATCGACGTCGAATATATAACCAGTTTCTCCATATTTCGGTATATCCATTATGTTTCCAATTGATTCTGGGTCTATCCATTTGAAATTATCATATGGAAGGGGATTCGACATTGCCCATCCGTACAAGTTATTTGCATCAAAATAACCCAGGAATGTTGTTGGTTTTGATGCATCATAATCGGGCAAATATTTATTGTTCGCCTTGACATGACGTGTTACACTTTGCGTCAATCCTCCTCGAACTCCTGATTCTAACATCAACACCATATCTATATCTGTAAGAAGTTGTATTTTACAATTTGTTTCTTTTAACATGGCTTGCCACGCTAGTCCAGGCGAAGTGTACGAATGAAGAGGGTCTAATCCATATGACGCAAAACATGTATTTCTAAATTCTTCCATCACATCACATAATAAAGTCACATCTAATTTAACGTAGAAATCTGAATATTCCCCCAATGTTCTAAATCCTAATTCGTTCCATACTTTGCATGCATGATCATAATCCTCTTGAGATATATCCATGTCGTACAGTTTACTTTTAAATTCTTCTTTTGGAGGTAGTGATGTTTCATTAAATCTTTCTAAACTGTCTATGTAATCATATGGGAAAACACCTTTTCGAAGTACCAGATCCAGTTTGTCGCTATTTACAATCTTCTTTGTTTCGATTAAATCTTGTTTCCTTAGGTTTTCAGAAAGTTTAGACAAACTCGACGGCAAAAATCGGTAGGAGTCCAAGAATCTTAGTTTGACATTTCCAACTTCTTTGGAAAAACTTATGAACTTCTCTGAAGTTTCAGCTAACACATCGATTTTACTGTCGTCTCTTCCTAATTCAGGTATTATAAAATGAGCGTCGTACCCACTAAGATTATGCAGAACCACAGGGATAAATAGTGGTAAACGATAGCTCAAGTTGCATTTATTACAAGCAGCACCCCTGTAATATCCTGTGAGGTGGTCGTGATCTTTAACTTTATAATTCTCAATAGTAAAATCATTTTTGCACAAGAAACAGTGAGTCGCATTTTCATGTTGAATTTCTTCTTCTTCGTCCATCGGTTTCATTGGTACAATATTTGTATATAATCTTTGTGTATTTCCAGCTATTGAATATAGGTGATCAAGAAATATTTTTTCCGCATTTTCACCACGATATACTAGAGGTTCTGAAGTTAATCCATATCTGTTTAAATGTTCTTCTGATAATGTTGATTTGACCATTAAACAAAAACTGTTTGGTTTGTGCATTTGATACTTTACACTTTTTCTTGCTTCACAATTTTCATCTTCAACTGGAACAAGTGTTGATTCAAAATCCGCATACACAACTAAAGGGATACGGTATTGATGATGAACCTTTTCAAATGTAACGAATGCTCTGTTTTCCGAAGGTAAATTAATCTTTGCTTCATAATTATTGTTACATAATCTTTTGTGTTCTTGTAACCATTCTCTTCCTTGTCTTCCTTCTCGTTGAAAATTAAAACATCTCTTACAAATCAACTTTTTGTTTCGATTTTTTGAAAGTTGCTTATTAACAAGACGATCGAATTGCTTTATGTACACATAGTGAGACACATCTCCTCGCGTTAGTAGTAGTAAATCCGTATGATCTGGTAGCTCTTCTTTTGCAATACGTAAAGGATACACTTTGTTTGAACTATCTAATGCAAAAACATTAATAGACGTGCCGGGATTTTTCTTTTCAAATTTTGATATATCTTTCGTAGAAACGGGATATGTTATTCCTTGAAAATTGTACCTGTGTCTTGCGTCTTCATATTCTTGGTTGGGTCTACATGGATTTTGTGATACAAACTTTGTCGTCATAGCATAGCGAAAACATTCATTATCTTCATTTTGAACATTAATACAAGATTTTGTATTTTCAATTATTTTTGGCGAAGGAATGTAACTAGATCCCATTAGTCCATATCCGTGTTTGTGAACTCTTATATCTAATACTTCAATACTTGTAAGACTCCATCCGGATCCTCTTCCTTCGTGTTCCTGAAGTTTAGTTAATATTTCTTCTATACGATTCTCGACTATTGAATCAATGTTTGAACTTTCCATGATGGTTCGGTTTTTTGTTATGAATCCTCTTGGTGATAATTCTTCTTGTGCATTTATAAACATAGCTTCTAGTAGTAAACCAAATTTAAGAAAGTTCAATCTTTTTAATTCTTATTTTAAAGTTTTACTTACGATTGGTTTTGCTTCTCTAATAAATTTTTCTAAGTTCAAGTTTTCATTTTGAATCTTATGATGCATTACTACTTTACCGGGTAAAGCAAATACTTGTAGATTCGGTAAAGTAGTTGAAGATGTTGCTGTTATTTCTTCTTGTTCTTCTTGTTCTTTTTGTTCTTCTTGTTGTTCTTGATCTTCTTCTGTGTTGTTGTGAATTAGTTCTTTATGTATATCTAGTAGAATTTCATCGTGAAACGATTCCGAACATTTATCGCAATGATACATGTTGACGATGTTTACTCTTCGAAATTTCGCCGAGAAATGAAATGGGCTCTGACGGTCCCGCTTTTATAACGGTTCCCCCACCACTATTTCATCATCATCATCCTCTTCTTCTTCTTCACTATCCGAGGAAAACAAACGTCTTGGACGAAACATTAATCTTCTACTAACTGATTGTTCATTTGTGTTCTCTATTCCAGTTGGGGTTTCAGTATGTACTTCTTCATATTCAAACGATGATGAAGATTCTGACATTACTACATCCATATCCAAATTTTCATTCTCCACATCATTTACACTTCCTACTTCTGATGTTGTTAGATCTACATCCATATCATTTACACTTTCTACTTCTGATGTTTCACTGTTATTATCATCTTCTTCCATATTAAAATCGTCTAGTTGAATTTTATACAATATTTCAATAAGAGGTTTCTTTGGATAATCGGTGTTGTCCACAGGAGCCATTTCAAGTAAATGAGGAATAACTCTTTGTGATTCGGCTTGTATGATATTTTGATAAGTATGTCAAGGTCATTTTAGATTAAGCGAGAACTGGGAATAGATCACTAAGCGGCATGTTATTTCATTACCACAAAGTGATCTATTCCCCATTCTCTAAGAAGTGTTCAATCAATAACCAAAGTCCAAATCCATTTCCTTTTTTTTGTTTAATTTGAATCTTTTGTTACATAGTTTATTGGTTGACTGTTTGAAATTTCAATGTGTCGTCTTATTATTTGTTCCAATTTTTCTATTTTTGCTTGTTTTATCATTAGTTCTGTATGTAACTCATTAATGTAATCAGCTGCTTTATCCACCGTTCTTGTTCGTATTTCACCTAACATAACACCAGGAATCAATCTCTGTAGTCTGTAAAACTTAAACTTTATTCTAGACTCTCTTGCCTTAGCCATTTCTCGAAGCCTTTGTTTCTTATTGTCTTTACTTGTAGTCAAGTCCATACTCGTGACAAGTTCGCTTTCAGAATAATTCGACTATAGCACACTCGTCTTTTATACACTTTCCCCCACCACTTTCAATTTCCCCCACCCTACTAATATAGGTCAAGGTCATATGGTATTAACGCGAGAACGAGGAATAGAGCACTAAGTGGCATGTTAGTCCATTACCACAAAGTGATCTATTCCTCGCTCTCTATTCTACATCTAATTTTTTTGGGTTTTTGTTATTTTTATCTTTTTTTTTGGTTTTTCTGGGGGAATGAGTGTTTGAATATTACTTGGTAGAATGTCCATTTTTCTTCTTCAAATCTTCAATAGTTTCCAACAATTGTAACAAATATGCGTTAGTTTTTTCTAAAGTTTTCAGTCTGCTACATCCAACTTGAATGGAAGGCACTATTAGTTGCAATTTTGCAAATTCTATCTTTTCTTTCTTGCACCTTTCTCTCATTTTTAGGTTTTTCCTTAGTCTTGCCGAAGATGGTGTTATAGGCTCGTACATACAATCTGGATATGGTTTTGACATTTTTAACACTGATGTTGAAGTACAATGAGATACTTGCGGCCGTTGAGCTTGATAATAATTTGTTGTTGGAGTATTGCAATACATCTTCGGTTCTAAGTTTTGGTGGCAATCTGTAGTTGAAAATACTGGTGTTGCAGAAGGATCAGTCATCTTTCACTGTTGTCGTACAGAGTGAACTCTTTTTT
Source organism: Neoaliturus tenellus (assembly GCA_030545055.2). Lineage (NCBI taxonomy): Eukaryota > Metazoa > Arthropoda > Insecta > Hemiptera > Cicadellidae > Neoaliturus > Neoaliturus tenellus. Next base: position 110,402,938 of record CM061532.1, read on the forward strand.
TAAGTTTTACTTCTTTTATCACATTTCCCCCACCACCGACTTATAAATTCTTCCCCCCACCATAATTATTTATACTTGTCTTTCCACATTTCAAATTTTATACCATACTTCCAATATGACATCTGCGTCTTCCTCTTTCAAGTATTTGACAAATTCAGGACTCCTCGACGATACATTCGGTCTGTTTAGATAGCTCATCACCTTGTGATGGCTTTCCTCATTTTCTATGTAACAATAAACTTGCATTAACTTGTTTTCTTCTTCTTTCGATGATATGAAATTTGCAACAGAGGTCCACTCTTCATATTTAATCTTGAAATGACGCACTTCGAATTCCATGATGTTTCTTACAATGCCGCAACAATAATAAAACTCTCTTCAAACAACCTGCATTTATACACGTTCCCCCACCTAGTTATAACCCCCCACTCTTTTCCCCCCTCTCCTTTATATGTGGAAGGGGTATTATGGTTTGAATGCACGATACTTAATAAATTCAAACAAACACTGTGCACAAATGTCGCAGGTGTTATTACATGTTTCGAATTTCATTATTTGACCTTTTACAAGATGAACTAACCTACCTCCATCATCTTGGAATTGTTCAAAATCTAAAACAGACGCTTTTCCACAATCATGACACATTTTTGTACCATCTTTAAAAGTATAAGCAAGATAGATAGCAAATCCATAATTGTCTCTTTTAAATTCAATGAGCATTTCACGAATTGCTTTAGGTATTTTACACTCATTTGATCTCATAATATAATGGTAAAGAAACCCATTATTGATAATTTCTTGTAAACACAGAACCAACAACCTATCCATCGTGTTAGACTTATACTGATAGTTACATCTAAGACCTCTTTCTTATATGATTTTCCCCCCACCACTTTTATATAGGTCAAGGTCATTGTATATCAAGCGAGAACTGGGAATAGATCACTAAGTGGCATGTTATTCCATTACCACAAAGTGATCTATTCCCCATTCTCTAAGAAGATTGTTGATAATTTAGATTCCTAATATTTCTTTTCCTTCTTCTTCACCTTTTTGAACTGTTGTATTACCAGACATGTGTGATATTAGTTTTTTCATTTCTCGATTTTCCATTTCCAATTTCTTCAATTTTAAATCTCTTGCTTCAACTTGTAGTTTTAAATACTTTATGTAACTTCCAGCCCAGTGTAGGGTTTTCAATTTTGGTGCTCCCATTGCAATTCCAGGTATTTGAAATTGTAGTCGATTGAACTCCATGTTCATATCTTGTCGGTCTTGTTTTTCCTTTTCTAGTCTTTTCAATCTTTGATTCTCCCTGAACGAAGAAGTTGGATCATAAGGAATATGACGAAACATTTTGGTCAACGATATCTCTAAGAATAAGCTTCTACGCAGAAAACCAACACATTTATGCACTTCCCCCTCCAACTTTAGGCTAGTGGTGGGGAGAATTACATTAATTTAATACTTATTTCCACCGTTACACTTGCTCCATTTTCAAAAAGGTATCTGTAAAATGGTTCTGGATACTGGTATATTTCACGTCCTATGTTTTCCTTAAGAAAGTTGAAAGCTATTCTTTTCGAATAGTCATTATGATATACTTCTCTTAAATTAACAAGAATTCCATCTTCCAGAAATTTCACTTGAATCATTGGTATTTTGCTTACATCATCTTTGTCTATCAGAGGTAGCCTGTAAGTAAACGTATTTGGTGGTAGACGTAAGGTTCTATTAAGTCGAGAACAGAATATTTTGAACATTTTCTGATCATTGACTGCAATCTCATGAATACCTATCATTTTATAGTACGAAGTTTCAAAAGGTACAGCACGAAACGTTTGTACTCGACAGTTACTCGAAGAAGGTTCTGTAGTTGCGTTAGGATTGAACATTTTTAGTCAACAGTTTCCTGACGAATAAGCTTCTACGCAAATAACCAACACATTTATGAACATTCCCCCACCAACTTTAAGCTAGTGGTGGGGAGAAGTTTCCCCCACCACTTCTTCAGAATTAATAGCTTCAATTTGAATTATAACAAATATATTTGACGCAAATTCCCAAAAAACTGAATATGAAACATATTCTTCTACATCTTGAGATTCATTTTGTGTTTCAACCATTTCCATCATTGAAGGTTCTTGATCAATTTCTGTTATTTCCATTGCTTCTTCTACAGGATCTTGTATTATGTCGGTTGTTTCAACTTCATCTTCTTCTTGAACTAACCTAATATTTCTTTGTCTCACAATTTCAATTAATTGTATAAAAGAAGTATCTCTAGGAGACATTATTAACCATACATGTAGCTCCAACAAATGCTGACTTACTAATGACAAAACTCACAATTTATAAGACTTGTTTGAATAATAAAGTGGGGGAACTACCTTAGTCCAATTCGGATTCGGATTCAGAAGACAATAAAGGTGATATGGGTGAATCCAACGATGAATCTAATATAAATGTATCAATAGCTTCCCTAACTATATCTTCGTCACTATCGTTTATCATTTCTTCAAAGAGTTCTTGTTCAAACTGTACCATTTCTTCTTCTTCCATCGTGGAATCATTATCAGTTTCGTTATCATTTTCCTCTATATTGTCTTCTTCCATTTCATTTGTACTAATATAAACATTTTTAACTTCAAAATATTTAACAAATGGAGTATCTTTAGACAACATATTTGTTTACCACTTCTTTTACCTCGAATAACGAACTATGTATTGCTTTCTTAGTCTTATATTCTTTTACTCCCCACTCTTTTGCACAACATAAAGGAAGGTGGGGGGAGAGCGTTTCGTAGTTATTCTTCTCTATCTAGGTTGTATTTCATTGCTAGCACATCTACTGTAATTTTCTGCTCTTCAACTTTATCGCGAATAAATATTGTCCAGGGAAATAGTTCATTAATATTGTTGATTGTTACTTTTATATCATACAAAAAATCAATATGTCTTAGTAATGAAACAATAACAATAACTCCTATCCCATTGTTTGCCATAATTGTTTCTTCAATTTTAATACGCAAGTTTGTTATCAAACTCCATATATTAATATCATTGGCTATAAAACCATCAAGTCTAGTACTCATCTTGACGGTGCAAGTACAGACTAAAAAACCTGGAGGTTCATAGTCCGCCTTTTATGAGTTTTAAAAATGGGGAGGGGGAAGGAATAAGGATTGGGAGGGGATAGGGTGGGGGTGAGGGAAGGGTAATGTGGTTATTAGACCACTTGTGCGACAAAGTAGCCACCAATGCTAACTTCGAGCTCATAACACTTCATAACATCATCCTGCCAAGTCAACATACGTTCTCTAGTATTTGGTGTTACACAGAAGAACCTACTGTCATTATACACAATAGCTGAACCAATTATAACATTGAATCCTAAATTTAGCCATTTGTGTGCTTCCGTAATAAATCTTTCTATTGTATCAAAAGGAAATTGTTCATCAATGTAGATTGGTCTCATTTGTTCATCAAGTTCAATTACATCTTCACCTTCATCTTCACTGTCACTGCTACTATCATTTTCATTGTCACTGCTACTATCATAATAATCTATCACATCTTCTTCAGGCTGTTGGAAAACATCAGCAATTTCGGAAGGATTGAAGTTTTCACTATGGTGAGGAAGCATTTTTAAAGCAAATAATAACGGCAGAGACGAAACAACAAGTGTGGCGCGTGAAAGCAGAATGAAGGAGTGAACAATGCTTGCTTCGCTTTTATAACGATATGCTAATGAGAGGGGTAAGAGATGGTCGTGACCAATTATTGACCCGGGAGGTGGGGGGAAAGGAAGGAGAAGGGATATTTATTTTAAATAATTTGCATAACTTTTGACTAAAATAAGATAACCAAATTCTTCTTTTACTAAAATGTTCGTCTTACATAGACCTTTTCAATGATGTATCGCTTGTCGTAATCGATCAAACCATTATCGAGTTATAGCCATTTTAATTCTCGGGGGGGGGTTCCGCTTGAGTGAACACGGGAGGGGGGTCCGCTTGAGTGAACACGGGGGGGGCGTTCCACTTGGGTGCTCATGCGGAACTGATCTTCTCACGAGATAGTCGTTGCGTGATAATGAAAACAAATGTTCATCGCGCCGCGACCACTAATTAACTCGCATTTGCCGTGTTCATATCTTTCCTACTCATTATATATACGTTTCCTACTTCATTATTTCAAGACTAATTAACTTGCAAAACAACAGTCTCTGTCTTTGAATGCTGATGAGATTTCATTAGGAACCATTCTTTGCACGCTATATGAAGCTACACTGGCTATGCAAGTCAGAGCGGTCATATAACTGTACAACGACCTCTGAAAAGTAGGTCACGAGACTTAGAGTGTTAAAAAATAATGGGGGAGAAACGCAACGCTATAACGCATTGTGTTTCTCCCCCATTATTTTTAGCAAAATTTGGAAAATCTATGTGAATTTACTTTGTACGCCCCCACCTTGTAATACCATCCATTTTATGCCTGAGGAGATAGTCTTTAGAGTCTAACTCATAAACAGATTTTTCTTTACGCAAGGATTCAATAACTTTAATATTATATTTTTTGCCGTTACAATTTGCTAAAATGTGTTCGTTGTCAATAACACTTTCAAAAAAATATAGACAACCTCTCTTAATCCTATTTCCTTTCACAGCAATAATTTCGGATTGGTATTCAACAGTGGGGGTTTCTGTCAGTTGTGGTTCGGAAAGATGTTTCACAACATGTACACGGCAGAAATGTTCGTTCTTAACACATTTCCTCCCACAAGCTGATCCTTTCTTAATTCCCCTAGTGAGCACTTCAGGGCAAGTAGTGGGACGGCTAAATGCCCTACGACGCTCTTCTTTTAATAATTGGAAGCGCTCTGAAGGAGCAGGTTTAGGAGCAGGTTTAGGAGCAGGTTTAAAGGATTTATTTTTTGGATAGGCGTGGTCTTTATGCATAATAAGTGGTGGAGTAGGAGGTATTGGTGACAGTGGAGTGATAGGTGTACTTAGTTCATGAACAAAAGCTTCAAATGAAGTGGTATCAAAACGATGAACTGTTTGTGGCGGCGGCATGTTGTTTGATGGCGGCGGTGATTGTTGTTGAGATGGTGTGGAGTCGTTTGAAGATAGAGGCGGTGAAAATATGCTGCCAAGTATAGTAGTCATAGTGAGTGGAAGAAGAGCTCCAGAAGTTGAAGGTTTCGAGTCTTGTTGCTTCTTATACCAGTCGGGAGCATTTTTCAATCGAAGAGTTTTCTTGACTGGAGTCGAAGCCGTAGTAGAAGTAGAAGTTGAACTTGTAATAGAAGAGCGGGCTGTAGTGGAAGTTGTAGTCGGCAGGGATGACATCGTGGTAGTTCTGTTTGCAGCGTAACGTCTGGAATCAGAATGAAACTCTAGCCGTGGTCGTCGCGCCTTTTATAACGGTATGCTAATGAGAGAAAGGTTAGCGACAAGCCGTGACCGGTCATTGGACCCGGGAGGTGGAAGGGGAGATGGAAGGGTAAAGAGAGGTGGAGGGGGGGGGATCGACTCCATTTTTTTGGAGGGGGAGGGGGGGGGTTCCGCTTGAGTGAACACGGGGGGGGGTCATTGACCCTTCCAAAAGTGGGTCAAGGTCATTCAAGACTTATAATGAACCAAGGTGATGGGAACAGTAGTAACTGTTCCCACCACCCTGTTTGCCTAACGGTTCCCACTCCCAACCCACTAGTTGCGTTCTGCGAGGGACATCGACGCAATTTTGTTTGGTCCGTCCGCATTCAAGCGTAACGTCCCGGCCCGCATTCAAGCGTAACCACTAATTACAAGGGAAACTGGAACAGCTGATGCAGACACGCAACTCTAACACCCACCCAAGCTAATCCCACCCATCATATTCCTAAACAAAATTCAAAAACCTAGTCCGCTAGTGCGGATGTCCCACCCCTTCTAAGTGAAGTTCAACAGAACTTCTGAATTTACAGTTAATCTACCCCCTATCATCTAGCTGAAAGGCAAAACAACAACATTAATTATTAATACCAACACTTAAAACTAACAACACATCATTATTAAATATCAAATAATTCAACACAACCAAATACCATCATTATTCTTAAAATTAATACACCTTAACGCTAAACACAACTTATAACTAACATCGCAATGCGCAAATTAATTCTTAAATTAAGTGCAACTTACAACTAATATTTACACACACACACACATACCACATTGCATTAAAGAACGCAACGTAGTATAAGAAGTTCAAATATATATAGGCCTACTATATATTTGAACCTCTTACCGAGTCGCCAACGACTTTTCGCTATGAAAACTCGTTGACGACTGACGCGAAAATCGGGCTCGTATCGCTCCTCGGGTTTTCGAGTGGTAGGGGTAATTAATGCAGTGGTGGGGGAATTGTTTTACTCCAGTACGGTCTTAAATCCACTCCAGTTCGCAGCAGTGTAAAAATGAAACGAAGGAGTGGGGGTGACGCATGCGCAGCGACGTAAAATCCAAGGTTTGAGGTTAGAACTTTCCGTGCACAGTAGAGCTAAATTGAGTAATACAGGACTAGGCGCATGCGCAATAGCGAGGAGTGATTCCGATCCGGAGAACTCGTTGCATTTGCAGCAGCGCTAAAGTGAGTAATACAGGACTAGGCGCCGTAGCGTGAAGTTGGCTCACTCCAGTACAAGTTATAGCAGCATAAAAATGAAACGTAAGAGTGGGAGCGGCGCATGCGCAGTGACGTAAAACCAAGGTTTGAGGTTAGAATTTTCCATGGTGGCTGCCATGTTTAATTCTGTTTCATTGAAACAATAGTAGTTGATGGCTGGCATGGGATGTGAAGTGTGGTAATTAGATGGGGTTAGCAACCGGTCGTGACCGGCCATTGACCGATCATCGACCCGGCGGGGTTCCGCTTGAGTGAACACCGGGGGGGGGGATTTAATCTCCATTTTTTATGGGGGGGGGGGTTCCGCTTGATTAGTCACGGGGGGGGGGTTCCGCTTGATTAGTCACGGGGGGGGGGGGGGTTCCGCTTGAGTGAACACGGGAGGTTCCACTTGGGCGCTCATGCGGAACTGATCTTCCCACGCGATAGCCGTTATAAAAAGGAGATTGTTCATCGCGCCGCGACCATTAATTAACTCGCATTTGAGTTGTTCGCATCCTTCCTACTCATTACATACGTTTCGCCAACTTCATTATACAAGTCTAATTGCTACTAACCTGGAGTTTCATTTACATTAGCACATGTCGTCCTGTTTGAATCACCTTCGCGTGTTTGACGTTATATCTCATTCATCTGTCTTGTTCTGACTTCTACACATCTGACATACTTCTCGTGATGGATACGCAATGTTTGAAATTGAAACTTTTGCGGACACAACATATATTACGAAATAATTCCAAACCATCGGTTTCAAAGACTAAAACTAATTTAACAAAAGTGAGGAAGAAATTGAGTTTTAACCCGTTGTACTCTGCTAGAACTTCGCAGGTTCACGTTGATGATAGTGTTATTCACAACATTTTGCGTTCAATGTTACGTTTCCACAACTTCGAACTTGTTACACCTATCGACTGTGTTCAACAGGTTTTTCTATTTCATCCCCACCATTCTTTATATAAGTGCGCTTACGACAATTCCTGTTTCATTCTTCTATACGCTCTTCGACCGACAACTACTCCACTCTAAGTTACACTGCACGAAGATGGATACAAACCAAGAACAAGTACAAGTTCACGAAATATCGTCTACTACTCACCCGAGGGAGAATCCTTTGAGAACTTCGCCTTCACCGAATCCACAGGACCCTGTCCAAGTTTCGGATGTGTCTTCGACGGCGAGGAATGATCTTGAAGCTATTCTTCGGTCGCTCGTCGGTTTCGACTGACCTGTACGACGATCGCCGTTAAACTGAACTCTTAGAAGTTCAGTCTTTTTTAAAACTTTCTCCGGATGACCTTGAAGCAATTATCCCCTCTCCTTTTCAACTAACTTCTACTTTTGTTCAACTGTTGAATTTCAGTTTTGAACTAACTTTTAATTTATGCGAAGTTTTAGTTGAACCCGGTTACTTTATGCGCACATTTTGTTCAACCCCAAATTGTTGAATTTCAGTTTTGAACTAACTTTTAATTTATGCGCAGATCTACTTCAAACGCTCACCCCACCTCCTCGCCCCTCATTTAATATACGACCGGAAGCTATGTGCCCCGGCACGTGGCTTCCGGGGCAGCTGACCTGAGCCAGAAGTAACCAAATCTAACTACTTTTAAAGTTACATTAAAAAAAAAATGCCATTTGGAACTGAAAAATCTCTATAAATTTCCGTAATAAATAATATAGATGAGTATAAATATCATACATTAGCGGCCAATACATTAGCGGCTGGAAGTGGGAATCGAACCCATGACATTAAGGGCCTAACAGACCATATCAAGCCGATAATCGCAGTGGTTTAGAATTAAATTAGTCCTTGAGGAAATTGATTTAAAACAGAAAACGCTGCTTCCAACAGGTCAAAATTAATTTTCGCTCAGTACCTGATGTCAGTCTACTTGATTTATTTGAAGTACCAGGTTAACAGAGCCTTGCTCGTTGGTTTAATTCACTTTTGTTATAGTAATAAAGCTATTAAATTTCCACCAACAACCAAACATACCTCTTCACAGTTAACCGCTGTTTCACAAAGACTGCTTAACATAAAATTTATCAATGATAAAATACTATTTCAGAAAAAAAAAACTTATAGAATATTTGATAACTAATGCATTTTATAGTGTGGTAGAGTTTATAAACCATCCCCATGCAAACACTTAAATTAATAGTCTTTTAATAAATAAAATGCACTTTGTCATGTATTTTGGTTTAATAAACTGGTGGCTCTATCTTTTAAGGCTTATAATGTTAGTCATAGTCTACACAATATGCATGACACAATAGTCTACAATAATTATTGCACATCACAGAATAAACAAACAAACATTAATTAATGTTCCTTTATTTTTGTATACCTACCTTTCGTTGTTATTTCGTTACCAAAATAGCAACCCATAAGATCAATGTAAAAAATTATGATTTTTAACTTAAATTTAGACCAAATTAGATTTTCCCTAGGATTGAGACGGTTTCTAAACTTATTTTTGGGCCAAAACACTCTGAAATGCAAAGTTTAAGCAAAATCTAACCGCTAGATTTCGAGATCATGGAACACACATCCCTCCAGACATTGCTCGTATTATAGTATAGGATTAAATAGCCCTCCAGGTTGCCTGTGGGTTCACCGAGCCCATGTACCACAATCTCCTCTGAAATTAATGTGCAGAAATTGCAGTTTTATGTTTGTACTGCAGATTAACAGAGTTGAGCATGTCTACACATATGCGTATAGTTGTTGAAAATTTCTTAATGCTGGACTAATAATGAAAGGTTAAATTTCAGCTAATCCCTAGATCATAATGTGTGATTATGACAACCAATTTCTGGCAACTTAATTAACAACACCACATGTCAATACCAGATACCGGTTAACCTGATAAGTCATTAACCCAATCTAACAATAGTATGGTTAAATAATTTGAGTTTAATGTAGCCTATTCGTAATAGTGTTTATAATTTGAAATTGTTTTGGGGATGGCACACGTAAAAAGTGAATAAAAAATGGCATGCAATCAAACCGTGTGTTTTATAATCATATTGCTGAAATTTAAAAATACGAGTACAATAACTCCAAATATACTTGACCTTTTAAAATGGGTTTTATGGCACATAAAACCATCAGAATTCAAATTTTTTTATCAAAATTTTTTCAAAATTTTTGATCAGAATTCAAAAGCACTTTCATACTATGCAAGAAATATATATATATATATATATATATATATATATATATATATGAATTAGGCTAGTGAAAATTTGTCATAACTTTTATACCTTCCTTTTAGGACGTCCTAGTGGGAAAGCCCACAGAAAATTGCATTGGCCAATATACATAATTTCAAAGGGTTTTGCAATCTGAACAATAGCCCATTAGAAATTGATTCCATAGAAAGGTATTTTATTTTTTAATTTCGACAACATCCAATGATTATGATGCAAAGTTTGATTGCTTGCCTTTTTGGACTCGGTCAACCTTCAAAGAGCGGGTACATCTATGCATTTAAGATTTTCTTCTTTCTTTCTATGAGAAGTCACTTTAAGGAGGTAAAAACATTAATTTCATTGAAAGTCTTATTAAATAATACATGTGCATGTATGCATTTTCATTACAGAGGTTTTGGTTTTACCACACTGCATTTACAAATTTACTTACGACCGTCGCAATAACACCGATAATGATATTACATGTAAAGAAGAGACCTCTGCACAGAATATAAAGTGGTACAGTGTTAACAAAATGCACATACGTTGTATAATGAGTTTATAACGATATATAAGTCAAATTATGATACAGGCTTTAGACCAATGAGTTACAATATACATTACGCAATTCGCACATTGAATTATTGATTCATTACTATTGTACTCAACCTTTGAGACATTCATGAGATATTTAGAACCATCTCTTTTGGGTTTAAAAATACAATCGTTGCATAAAATTCTCTTAAAGAATTGTTATATTGGTAGACCTCTAATGTATGGCAAAGGTGCAAAATCTTATCATTTATTATAACACTATTAATATGACAGAAATCTCTGACGATAAAATGGATACTGTATACGCAAACCTTTGGGGAAATCATGCAGTCACGTCCGTCCCTACATCTGACTCCCGTATTCCGACACCACTACAGTGCAAAAGTAATTCAAAACACCGACGCAATCGCTTCTCCAAAATAACATTTTATATAATTTAACATTTTAAAATTTTGTTAATTTATGGGAATGACATAAGTTATCTTACATAGTTGTGGTATTATTAGTAAATTTACTATATTGTTACTTGATGTTTAAAATCTCCAATGGTAAATAGCAATTAATTGTAAGATAAATAAATAAAAATACAGAATAACAAATCACCCATTTATTCATTATTATTTATATATATAAAATAAGTTTTAAAACATATAAACAGTATATATATAAATAAATATATAAACATAATATATATATATTTATTATATATATATGTATATGTATTTAATAATCATTATTATGACTTACATCGACAGGTTAAAACCAAAGTAAAATGTATTAAGTTTAAATGTCTATTTCTATTTTTATGTGTAGTTCGCCGTTATCTTGCACTTACAAGGCGTGTAAAAAAAATATAAATCACAAACACAAACTCTTAGCGAATGCGAGATCAGGAGCTCCTGGACGAGATCTGTTGCATCAGGTGCAGGCCTATTCTTCGATGCGAGCACGAGGACCGAAGACCGAAGGGGCGCGGGGGTCCAGACTCAATTGAAGAAGGACGTCGTTCGAAACTGAGCTTCGTCCTGTATTCGCTTCAGTTGTCTTAGCTGTTATATCTAAACTAGTTTCATAGAGGATGTTAGACTGGAGAATATGTTTGTCATCGAGTTGGTCTCTGGATTGTATCTATTTGTTTTAGAAATTTCGAATTGTTTTAATGTTTAATGTTTGAGAGCCGAGCAAGTCTGCTCTCAGGAAGATAACTTATTTCAGAGATGAGTTCTCCGGTCGTTCCATCAGTGTTGCGTGGCTACGACTTCTATTGTGGATAAACTACTCAGAATTATCCTTCATTCATTTATTTCAATTTATTACTATATATTTTACAATTTTTTTTACTTTTTACGGCTACTAGTAAATAATAAAATGTATTAATTATAAAAGTATTTATTAAAGTAATTATATTGTTCATTTGTTGAATACTCTTTGATATTATACAATTTTTTTAACCGTTTGAAAGAGATAAATTTAAAAAAAATAAGTTACTCTAACTAAGGAGTGTACAGATAATGAAAAAAATCCAATGATTTGGTTCTCCCAAAAAATTATATACAAAGTAATTGCCCCATTAAAAAATATATTAATTTTTTTATCATTGACCACGTAATGGACGGTTTTAATTTATTGATACAGTATTTCTTTACGTATCTCTATCAGAACACTTTTAAAATGACACAACCGAGTTTATATAACTTCTTAGTCCATCTGCTATTATAACTTCTTGGTAAATTCCCTAAGGTATGCAAAATGTAACATAATGTGTAGAGGACCAGACAAGGAAATATTGATTGTGTTACTGGTATTCCAATCGAAAATGCGAGTGACAGATGACAGTCGTTAAAAGATTCCAAGCCACACCTGCCCGATAATCCATCCTGCTATTGGCTCTTAAATGGGAAACTAAAACCCCGATATTTTAAAAACAAACTCGAACACTTTGAAACTAATTATGAGGGGGGTTCTTTCAAAACTTCATGCAATGCTTCGCGTGCTGCCATTATATGCCTTTAAAGTCCGATGAAAGTGAGAAAGGTTTAAAACAAAAGATGAATACTTGGGCTAATGATTAGTTTTTATTTCTTTTTTTCTTTTTTATTATTATTATTTGAATCCAAGCTAATCCATAATAGTGCAACGTTGGTCAACTTTAGACCAGATTTATAGACCTTCATAAATATGGATGTAAAACATAACAATTTTATAATTTTTTCTAACAATTAAATAACAGGGTTTAGAAAAGTTGTTTTTGAAACAGGGTTCTTACAGTCCTTGAAATTTAACCCCTGGTCTAGAAGGCCTTGAAAAGTACTGAAATTTCATGATTTTGAGTATGGAACTTGAAAAGTCCTTGAATTTTGTAGGAATGTTGGTATTGTCTCCTTGAGTATCGTGAGATGTTTTATATTGCATTGAATTTTTAAGATTCTTGTACATTTATTTTAAAGCTAACTGAAGCATAATGTGTAGGTACTACAGCAGCATGCATACCATACTAGACAGATATAATGTATTCCGTGTAATCAACATTAACGATTTAAAAACAAATTTGTATTATTTTGCTTTGTTATTGTGTATATATTGGTTCTTGTTTGTGCGTTAAAAATAGCCTACCGGGTACTTTTTTGTCATACATAAGCCACAATTTTTGTTCTAGGACTAACTTATTTACTCAACATTGTGAAAATTACATCTTTCTAAATTTTACGGTTAAACAAACTCATTAGTTTGTTAATAAAAAATCTGGTTCATACATAAACTTAGGCCTGAACAATGACGATCCTCAATTGGTCATCTCACTGGGCCCAATGCCCAGTGCTATCCATTCTGGATAAACTTACTATTCTTTTTTTAAACAACAAAGTTGTAACCAATGTACATAATCCTACCAATTAATATACGGTAAATACAGTTCTCGTGGTCCTTAAAAACCATAGAAGGTCCTTAAAAAGTCCTTGAATTTTGTTAAGATATGGTTGTAAGAACCATGTTGAAAAATTTCTTGTGATGTGTAGCAAAAAAAAAATTAAGATATACAGGGTGTCTTCAAAGTCCGTCACCAAACTTCATAATATGGCTAATTAGTTCACAAAAAGTATGTCCTAATATACTTTAGATACTTTAGATACTTTATTTGAAACACCGACGCACTCTGTAGTGCGCATTTTAAGGTGAGTATGACTGAAGAGGTGAGTGTGATGATTGTAATGGATCAGATGAGGTGTAGCTTTGTTACTGACAAATATCAGCTGTTTCATTTGTCAGGATCATTAATTAATAGCCCAATGACCAAAGGCAGCTGGGTCCAGTATCGAACCATCAAAAAGCACTAACTTTTCTCAGGACCGAACCGGCAACCTTCAGATTCAAAGACGAGCTCTTTAACCACTCAGCTACCTGGCTTTAACTGGTTTTACTTTAACTGGCTGGGTAGCTGAGTGGTTAAAGAGCTCGCCTTTGAATCTGAAGGTAGCGGTTCGATCCTGAGAAAAGTTAGTGCTTTTTGATGGTTCGATACTGGACCCAGCTGCCTTTGGTCATTGGGCTATTAATTAATGATCCTGACAAATAACACAGCTGATATTTGTCAGTAACAAAGCTACACCTCATCTGATCCATCACACTCATCACACTCGCCCCTTCAGTCATACTCACCTTAAAATACGCACCACAGAGTGCGTCGGTGTTTCAAATAAAGTAATAAGTAAGTATAAGTACCCAGCCAGTACATATTTACCCAGACTCGCCTACGGCTCGATGGGGGCTCCGCCCCCATGCCCCCTTAGGGGGTTGCCCCGAATTCGTTAATTTTTCTAAGTCTTAAGAACTGAACAGGCTAGTTGAGGCCTCCACCCCAACTCTATACTTATCTTTTCTGACTTAGTTTAATAGTTCAGGAAGTCTAAACCATTTAAGATATTCTCTTGATATTTAAAGTTTAAATTGATACTTTTGTTATATATTTTATATTTAATGCTCAGGGTATGTGTGTGTAGCTAAATTTCATTCATCTAAGTGACATAACAATAAATAAAAAAATATTAAAATAACTCAATTTTTGTGAAAGAATATTGAAAATACGCCCCTTTTTTGGGCGAAGAGAGTGAAATGCTACAAAATCTTAAGGCCCACCTTATAGAGCATCTAAAAAAGAATATAATGCTGAAAAAAATATATCGGTATGGCCATATCTTTAACGGGTTCAACAAAATCACCAAAAACTGTACATATAAAGTTTAATAATTTTGTTTTTTCAGTTTGTTTACTAATCTTGGATTGAAATCGGCAAATGGCTGCTTCTATAGTAAGAAATAGTGTGTATAGTAGTGTATATTCATAGTATAAAAGTAAACGATAAATATTGAAATAGAGCAATTTTGGTGAAAGAATTACGATATTGTGAAAGTACGCCCCTCTTTACGAGTGAAGAAGGTGAAATACGGCAAAATTGCATAGGACCGAACTTGTAGAGCGGCAAAAATAGAATATACTACTAACAAAACAAATATCAATATTGAAGTATATTTGGCAGAATAAATTAATTTACAACACTTTACACGAAAAAATGTTAATAATTTTGTGTTTTAAAAAGAATTTTAGTCTTAATTGAAATTGGTCAATGGCTGCCGCTATGGTAAGATCTATTTGAGGTCATAATATGTACTAAAGTTCAAGCATCCGTGTGTAATATTAGTAAATAAAAAAATATTAAATAGCGAGATTTTGTTGAAAAAATTGAAAATGTTGAAAGTACGCCCCTTTTTAAGGGTGAAGAGAGTGAGATACGGCAAAATTTCACAGGACTAAACTTGTAGAGTGTCTAATTCCTGACCATGAATTATCCCTCAGATTCGAGATAGAACCTCTCGTTCAAAAGTTACAGCGTATTTAGAAAATGCCTTACATGGTGTAGATTTTACCATACAAAATTTTAGGGGGTTAAAATTTGAAAACTCAATATTTTGTGATTTCCCCTTTGTATTAACCATACAAACTACGTGTGTACCAAATTTCAAGTTTCTAGCTCATCCGGACCAAAAATTACGATTTCTCTATTGTTCCAGAACCGGCAAAATCCCACTACTTATGTTCAAAAATCCGGAAAAAGTGAAAAATGTATTTTGTGAGTAAACGAGAGGAGATACGGTGAAATATGCTAAGATAAAAATTTTAGATATTTAAAAGATCTATCAAAATTGTTATGTAAAAGTTTTTGTAGAACAAACCGTTTAGTCACTAGAGCCCGAAAACCGAAAACGGGGTTTCATTAAAAACGCTCTGGAGGCTTAACGGTGCGAGATGTGATAAAAAGTCACAGGACCAAAGTTGTAGATAATTAAATTCCCTATCGTAATATTGTTCTCAGATTTTAGATAGGACGAAGCGTTTGGCCGCTAGAGCCAAAAAACTAAAATTACAATTTCGGAAGTCCGCCATTTTGAATTTTTTTAGTAGGTTAAAACTACTAATTTGCAAGTTTAAGATTTTATCCTTAGCATTGACCATTCAGGCTAGACGTATGCCAAATTTCAAGTCTCTAGCTTAAACAGTTATGTCAGAACTTCGTATCCCATATAAGTGAGTGAGTCAGTTACACATGGGGCTGTATATATTATAGACTCGCCTACGGCTCGATGGGGGCTCCGCCCCCATGCCCCCTTTGGGGGTTGCCCCGAATTCGTTAATTGTTCTAAGTCTTAAGAACTGAACAGGCTAGTTGAGGCCTCCACCCCAACTCTATACTTATCATCTCTGACTTAGTTTAATAGTTCAGGAAATCGAAAGCATTTAAGATATGCTCTTGATATTTAAAGTTCAAATTGATACTTTTGTTTTATATTTTATATTTAATGCTCAGGATATGTGTGTGTAGTTAAATTTCATTCATCAAAGTGTCATAACAATAAATAAAAAATATTAAAATAACTCAATTTTTGTGAAAGAATTTTGAAAATATGCCTCTTTTGGGGCGAAGAGAGTGAAATGTTACAAAATCTTAAGGCCCACCTTATAGAACATCTAAAAAGAATATAATGCTGAAAAAATATATCGGTATGGCTGTATCACAAACAAAATCACCAAACACAGTACAGAAAAAGGTTAATAATTTATTATTTTCAGTTTGTTTACTAATCTTGGATTGAAATCGGCAAATGGCTGCTCCTATAGTAAGAAATAGATGTATTCATAGTATACACAAAATTTGGGGCATGTATGTGTCATAAAAGTGAACGATAAATATTGAAATAGAGCAATTTTGGTGAAAGAATAACGATATTGTGAAAGTACGCCCCTCTTTACGGGTGAAATCGTTGAGAAACGGCAAAATTGCATAGGACCCAATTTGACTTGTAGTGTCAAAAATAGAATATAATACTAACAAAACAAATGTCAATATTGAAGTGTATTTGGCAGAATAAAGTAATTTACAACACTTTACATAAAAAAATGTTAAGAACTTTTGTGTTTTAAGAAAAAATTTTGACTTAATTATAATTGAAATTGGTTAATGGCTGCCGCTATGGTAAGATCTAGTTGAGATCATAATATGTACTGAAGTTCAAGCATCCGTGTGCAATATTAATAAATAAAAAAATATTAAAATGGCGAGATTTTTGTGAAAAAAAATTGGAAATGTTGAAAGTACACCCCTTTTTAAGGGTGAAGGGAGTGAGATATGGCAAAATATCACAGGACTAAATTTGTAGAGTGTCTAATTCCTGACCATGAATTGTCCCTCAGATTTGAGATAGGACTTCTCGTTTAAAAGTTACAGCGTATTTAGAAAAGCCTTACATAGTGTAGATTTTACCATACAAAACTTTAGGGGGTTAAAATTTGAAAACTCAATGTTTTGCGATTTCCCCTTTTTATTGACCATACAAACTACGCGTGTACCAAATTTCAAGTTTCTAGCTCATCCGGACTAAAATTACGATTTCTCTATTTGGCCAGAACCGGTATTTTCACACTACTTATGTTCAAAAATCCGGAAAATGTGAAAAATATATTTTGTGAGTAAACGAGAGGAGATACGGTGAAATATGTAAGGATAAAAATTTTAGATATTTAAAAGATCTATCAAAATTGTCATGTGAAAATTTTTGTAGAACAAACCGTTTAGTCACTAGAGCCCGAAAACCGAAAACGGCATTTCATTAAAAACGCTCTGGAGGTTTAACGGTGCGAGATACGATAAAAAGTCATAGGACCGAAATTGTATAAAATTAAATTCCCTATCGTAGTATTGTTCTCAAATTTTAGATAGGACGAATCGTTTGGCCGCTAGAGCCAAAAACTAAAATTACAATTTCGGAAGTCCGCCATTTTGAATTTTTTTTAGTAGGTTAAAACTACAAATTTGCAAGTTTAAGATTTTATCCTTAGCATTGACCTTTCAGGCTAGACGTATGCCAAATTTCAAGTCTCTAGGTTAAATCGTTACGTCAGAACTTCGTATCCCATATAAGTGAGTGAGTCAGTTACACATGGGGCTGTATATATTATAGACTCGCCTACGGCTCGATGGGGGCTCCGCCCCCATGCCCCCTTTGGGGGTTGCCCCGAATTCGTTAATTGTTCTAAGTCTTAAGAACTGAACAGGCTAGTTGAGGCCTCCACCCCAACTCTATACTTATCATCTCTGACTTAGTTTAATAGTTCAGGAAATCGAAAGCATTTAAGATATGCTCTTGATATTTAAAGTTCAAATTGATACTTTTGTTTTATATTTTATATTTAATGCTCAGGATATGTGTGTGTAGTTAAATTTCATTCATCAAAGTGTCATAACAATAAATAAAAAATATTAAAATAACTCAATTTTTGTGAAAGAATTTTGAAAATATGCCTCTTTTGGGGCGAAGAGAGTGAAATGTTACAAAATCTTAAGGCCCACCTTATAGAACATCTAAAAAGAATATAATGCTGAAAAAATATATCGGTATGGCTGTATCACAAACAAAATCACCAAACACAGTACAGAAAAAGGTTAATAATTTATTATTTTCAGTTTGTTTACTAATCTTGGATTGAAATCGGCAAATGGCTGCTCCTATAGTAAGAAATAGATGTATTCATAGTATACACAAAATTTGGGGCATGTATGTGTCATAAAAGTGAACGATAAATATTGAAATAGAGCAATTTTGGTGAAAGAATAACGATATTGTGAAAGTACGCCCCTCTTTACGGGTGAAATCGTTGAGAAACGGCAAAATTGCATAGGACCCAATTTGACTTGTAGTGTCAAAAATAGAATATAATACTAACAAAACAAATGTCAATATTGAAGTGTATTTGGCAGAATAAAGTAATTTACAACACTTTACATAAAAAAATGTTAAGAACTTTTGTGTTTTAAGAAAAAATTTTGACTTAATTATAATTGAAATTGGTTAATGGCTGCCGCTATGGTAAGATCTAGTTGAGATCATAATATGTACTGAAGTTCAAGCATCCGTGTGCAATATTAATAAATAAAAAATATTAAAATGGCGAGATTTTTGTGAAAAAAAATTGGAAATGTTGAAAGTACACCCCTTTTTAAGGGTGAAGGGAGTGAGATATGGCAAAATATCACAGGACTAAATTTGTAGAGTGTCTAATTCCTGACCATGAATTGTCCCTCAGATTTGAGATAGGACTTCTCGTTTAAAAGTTACAGCGTATTTAGAAAAGCCTTACATAGTGTAGATTTTACCATACAAAACTTTAGGGGGTTAAAATTTGAAAACTCAATGTTTTGCGATTTCCCCTTTTTATTGACCATACAAACTACGCGTGTACCAAATTTCAAGTTTCTAGCTCATCCGGACTAAAATTACGATTTCTCTATTTGGCCAGAACCGGTATTTTCACACTACTTATGTTCAAAAATCCGGAAAATGTGAAAAATATATTTTGTGAGTAAACGAGAGGAGATACGGTGAAATATGTAAGGATAAAAATTTTAGATATTTAAAAGATCTATCAAAATTGTCATGTGAAAATTTTTGTAGAACAAACCGTTTAGTCACTAGAGCCCGAAAACCGAAAACGGGGTTTCATTAAAAACGCTCTGGAGGTTTAACGGTGCGAGATACGATAAAAAGTCATAGGACCGAAATTGTATAAAATTAAATTCCCTATCGTAGCATTGTTCTCAAATTTTAGATAGGACGAATCGTTTGGCCGCTAGAGCCAAAAAACTAAAATTACAATTTCGGAAGTCCGCCATTTTGAATTTTTTTTAGTAGGCTAAAACTACAAATTTGCAAGTTTAAGATTTTATCCTTAGCATTGACCTTTCAGGCTAGACGTATGCCAAATTTCAAGTCTCTAGGTTAAATCGTTACGTCAGAACTTCGTATCCCATATAAGTGAGTGAGTCAGTTACACATGGGGCTGTATATATTATGGACTCGCCTACGGCTCGATGGGGGCTCCGCCCCCATGCCCCCAGGCCGGTTCCGCCGAATTATTAGTAGTTGATAAATAGAATCGCTGCCCATAGAAAAATGTTGTTAGTAGTTTAGAGGAAAATTGAAATATACGTAGAAACGATGAATAAATAAATCAAGTTTGAGTAATAATGGAGTAAGGAACGAGGAATAGTGGGTGGTAAGTAGGTGTAAGTAGTAATTGTAGTTTAGTTTAAGTACAGTTGGTTAAAGTTGTAAGGTAGTTAACATAGTTAAGGTAAATTATAGTTTAATTAAAGCCTGTTAGTTAAAGTAGTAAGGTTGTGGATGATAGTCAAGGTATAGTTGGTTAAAGTTTAGTTTAAGTAGTAGTTGAAGTAGTTTAATTGTAGTAGTTGGTATAAGTAAAATAAAAAAATAAAACTGCATTTTGTATAGTTAATTTGTTTCCCTGTCAGTTAGCCAGAACCTATTATTAGTTCGGCGTATCCAGTCTCGCCACGGGGAGGCCGGGAAACCAGAGACCATATGTACAATATTTACAAATCCTTAATCTAAAACACACCGGGCAGGTTGATTCGCAGTTACCCTCGCCTCTGCGAAATAAGTTCAAATCTTAAATCTAAAAACACACCGGGTAGTATGTTAAGCAGATCCACTTGTCTCTGCTGCATACCCAAAAACAAATCAAACACACAATTCAAAACAAAAATAAAAACAGCAGGGACTTTTGATGAGGCAGGCCCCTTATCGTACTGCCGTAGTCAAAATCCACCGGGGAAGTTTTGATAAAGCAGACCCCCTAGCCTACTGCTTAGTCAAATCTGGGACTAACGAAGAAGTTCGTCAAACACGACGTTCTTCGTGTAGGCGACTCCTTCCGATACCCTATCAGGGTGGACAAGAACAACGATGTCGTCAGGGCTGCGAACCCTACTGAGCAGGACGTACAATTGGCCGTGTGTGAAACAGTCACTGCGAAGGTCGACTCCGACACGGTCGATAGTCTGACCTTGACTCTTATGGCCGGTCATAGAGTATGCCAGCATCAGAGGAAACTGACGTCGACGGACGTATAACGGCGAGCCTTCCACTAATGGAAATCTAAAGGCTATCCGGGGAATGCCGATAGGTTGCGTGTCGTGGGGGCGTCTAACAGTGATCAGACGGTTCGAGATCGCCGTCACGATTACTTTAGTGCCGTTAACCAATCCGTCGGCGATATTCAAGTTCCTCATGATGAGACACACTGATCCGACCTTAAGACGCAGGACGTGATCAGGGACACCCTTGCCTGTAGCCTGGTTCAGCAGGGGGACTTCGACGCCGAGCTCGTCATCGTTCTCCCTGTCCACAGTGTCGGCGCTTCGTAACTCATGAAGGCGACCTTCAACCGAATTCAAAACGATGTTGTTTATCTCGGTGACGTTCGCGTTCAGAGTTGATATTACCGCACGACGAGAACACTGATCGGGATCGCAGAGTACGTCGAGTGGGAAGATGTTTTCAATCAAAGCATCCAGAGACGTGAGAAACCTCACCCCTGTCAAGGGGATAAGGTTATCGCACAGTCTGCCCTCCCCGAAAGTTTTGGATGGAACAGTTCCGTTTCCTACACGAAGGAGGAATTCCGAATATTCGCTGGAACTGCTCGTCCTGTGCGGTGTCGTCAGCGTAAAAACACGGAACGATCTCCACAGACGCGAAGCCCGAAGAGAAACGCACACTACGTCGGATGGCGTACGTGCTTTAACAACAACGGGCGCGATCTGACGAAAATCCCCAGAGCACAGAAAGATCTTTCCCCCGAATGGCTCGTCACAGTTCATGAGATCCCGAAGTGATCGGTCGAGGATTTCGAAAATGTAACGGTGGGCCATCGGGGCCTCGTCGAAGACGATGAGCTGTGAAGCTCTGATCAGTTCTGCGCGCTGGGAACCGTTGGAGATGTTCCAAACGCCTGTACCGTCACCGAGGTCGAGCGGAAGCCGGAACATGCTATGCGCGGTTGAACCACCCGGCATGTTACTGGCGGCGATACCCGAACTGGCGACGGCAAGAGCGACGTGACGACAACTTCGCACATACGCGAGTATGGCACGGAGAAGGGAGGTCTTACCATAACCTCCGGGACCATCGAGGAAGATGGCCCTTGAGGATTGGCGGGGGCCTTGTCTGTGAAGAAGGGAACGTACGTATTGAAGAACACGGCTCTGGTCTTCTGAGAGTCGCGGTTCCCATTCCTCGACAATAGCCCGCTGTTGGTTCTCGCCGAATTCCAACAGCTCCCTTCCCAATTCCGTCGTATCATCCCTCACATCCGGGAGTCCGCAATCGACCAAACATAATCCCTGTCGACGTAAACCACGATCGATCTCGATTAATGCCAGTTTGTAGGCCAATTCAGGGTCAGCTGGGTTCCTGTCTAAGTGGTCCTCGCAAAGGGAGTTCTTGAAGGCCTCCCACAGAATAGCTGCAGGAGCCCCCATGTTGCAGAGGAGCACGAAGAAGGAACGGAGCCTCCGACCAACCATGAAACCAGAGGCTTCGCGCAGCGCTTGCGGTACTCTTGTTCGTCTTCCACCAGGCCGAGACGCCGGCAGACTTCCTGGAATGTGCGGCATTCCGGTCCGCCGCGTGAAAGGAGGTCATTATAGCCTCGGCAAGGCGTCGACATCAAGAGCATCCGAAGGTAGTAGACCTCCCCGCGATTCGGCGGGATCCAAAACAACCTACACACCTTGTCTCCGCGCTGGCGAGCCGTGACGAAGTGCTTTCCGTCAGGGTGGTCGTACACTGGTTGAATGGCTGGACGTTTGGCGTGTATAATAAAGTTCTCATAGAAAGACTGGTACGTAACAGAGTCAAACATCTCGCCGGGAGGTCTGTTGAAGTACAAAATCAACTTAGAGCTCGCTCTACTGATCGCGTCTACCAAGTCGTCCGGTCGAAAACAGACGTGTTGCTTCCCTTCAAGATGAACGGGTAGACACTCGACAGTGGGTTCTGACTTGGAGATTGGAAAGTCCAAGAGACGCCAACAGGCGTCGCTTGCACCGACCATTCGCTTCGTCACGTAGTGTTCTACCTCATCTTCCTGTTGTCCTAAAGGAGCGATGGCGACGTTTTGAAGGGAACCACCTTTCATCATGTACTTGAACAGGTACTTGATGACGCGACGAGTAGAAGCAAGCTCCAGATTAATGTGGGCCTCGTATTTAAGTAACAAAGCCGCATTGTACGGGACCACCCACCCGTCGTGGACCGTAACCGGCCTTCCGCGAGATGTTATGACACCAGTATTTCTGTAGTCCCGTCTGTACTGGACGAAACCTCGGTCGTCAACGTAAGTGGTCTGGCAGCAAGGTTTGGGGAAGAACTTGGTGCAGTAACCCTTTGCAGAATCCCAGCACGGGAAGTCGGTGCGATAGTCGGTGCCGCAAGGGCCATGTATCATGTGTTGCAGCACCAAATTCCTGAGCCTTCCACCGGCTTCCTCCTCCGACGGGATGTCTGCGCGAATCACGGAGTCGATTTCGTGCGCTTGAACTGGACCGTCTCCGTCAATCTTGAAAACAATATGAGCGTGAGGAAGCCCCCTCATTTGCATCTCGATGACGTAAACGATATAGCTCGTGCGCCCGAACATCGCTCCGCTGCGCAGATCTCGGAGAAGTTCAATCAGTTTTATCTGGAAAATTCTGCAAGCTGTACTAGGGTCACTGCGCCCAGTTCCGTGGGGACAGGCTTTCTTATTTTCCTCCCAAGTCGCGCTGTACGTAAACGTAAGAAAATACGTCGGTGAGCCCAGGCGCGAGACCAGAGCCATTGAATTCTCATAGTGAATTTTCATGTACCTAGGTCCACCGGTAAACGTACTTGGGAGGTAAATCTTTCCAGGCTGCGCCCCACCTTCACCCTGGATGGTTTCGTCACGGCCGATGTCATCCATGACCTGCCTTCCTGCCAGACCTCCATGTTGTGCCTCGATGAGTTCATCCAGTTGTCCTATCCGCATTGCATTTCGGGCTGACGATTTCGTTTGACAAAATTTAATAAATCGGAGTCGTTCCTCTTCGAATCTCGCAAACATTTCAACCTGCCAAGTTTGCGAAAGACGGCCAAGGTGCGAGAAACGAGGGTTGGATAACAGAAGGCAACGCGAATAATTGTACTGCGACAGTTTTTTCCCTTTGTTATCCAACATTCCGATGTGCCAGCCCAAAGTACCTTGCGGATAGAGAAGTGGGTACTGAAAAGGTTCCATGAGAGGACTGAATAGGTCCATTCTGGAAGGCCTTTCAGAACCCACTTTCCAGACGGTAAGTCCTCGTGGTTGTATATCCGCCTCGTCAGTGCTAAGCACGGCGTGCACCTCGACGCCTGTTTCCCTGTCGCCAAGAACAGGGCCATGAGTAGCTCGACTTGTCACTTGGAATTCCAAACGAGCATTCACCGATTCCTCATTACTTAATCGCCTAAACTCATTAATGAAGGGATTAAAGGAGTATAAGTAATCAGTGATGGAATCGATAATGCTGGAGTCAAGAGACCTACCCAAGGCAATGTTCCGGCGCTCTTCACCGTCGTCGATATAGAGGCGGCAATGGTTTACAAGTTGGACGATCTTGTCAGTAGTTTCGAACTTTTGACCTGGTGCCTCCAAATTGTACACCTGGTGGTACATTCTACCTTCAATCTTGAAGAAAGACAGTCCTTTAGGATGCCGGTATCCACCAGAAATTTCGAGGGCGCAGAAAGCAAACAGGTCGTTGTAGGCGCGCGCTCTGTCGAGGAAAGAGCGGTTCGAGTAAAATGGTGCATTTAGAGGGGGTAATCGCAATACATTGTATGCACCCTCGCCGCAACACCATTTTTTTCTATCCTCTTCTTCCTCGAACAGAAGTGCTTGGCAGTGAGGACATATAAATACATCGTCACTCCAGAGACTCACCTTTTTCAATTTATAAGCGATTATATGATCTAATAGATCGCCACTCCAATGTGCCATAGGGCCGTTAGTGATGATACGTCGAGCAAGTGAGGCAGGCAAGTGACGGAGCTCATTGAGCTTTGGGTTTTTAAGGCGAAACAACGTTTGCCTTTGGTTTGATGCACCAGCGTTTGATTCGTCATAACGTTGCACAGCAGCCCTGTGGACCTCAGGATGCTGTTGGTTGTAGCGCTGAACAGCCTCTCTGTGGACCTCAGGATGCTGTTGGCTGTAACGCTGTGCAGCATCTCTGTGGACCTCAGGATGCCGTTGGCTGTAACGTTTAACAGCATCTCTGTGGACCTCGGGATGTTCTGCTACATACTGGCGAACAGCGTCACGGTTGATTTTAGGGTTCCGTTGCCTGTAACGCCTTTGTGCCTCTCTCACTTGCTCTTGTCTTGTGGTAGTCAAGACTTTAGGGCGTCCACGCTTTACCTTTTTTGGCCTTCCAATGGCTTTGCGTTTAATTAGACTTTTAAGAGGTGATAATACTACTCTTGGGCTTACATTTAATTTGGAGTCTAAGAAGTTCTTTCGCTTACTTGACCTTGGTGGTGTATTCATAACTGGTGGTAATGTATCCAAAGCCCTTGGAACCGGTTGAATTGACTCAATGTGTTGTCTAAGGATGAGCCGAGTAATGGAATATTGCCTCGCAATACCATCAAGAGCCGCGTTTGACAACAACAACGAGGCTAGTGATGGATAACTGAAGCATTGAAATAGCCGTGCCAGGTTGTTGTTGTCATTCGCTATGTCATATTGACGGCTCTCGTTCACTGGATGAGGGTCAAACAGGTACAGCTGGGAGTCGGAACGCCAAAACGCAACTGTAACTGTTTGTCCAGTGAACAGAAACCCCATTTCTCGGCTGTCCTCGGCCATTAAGCCTTCTAACGCATTGGCCAGAGACATCACGGCGACCCCAACATCACCCACCGTCACTGGGTAGAGGGCGTCGTGTACAATTGAGTTTTCTACAACATCGACGAACTGTCCCCGAATCGAGAATCCCTGGGGAAGTTCGTCGGTTGCCAAGTAGAGCCCGTCACCAATACGATTCTCATCTCTTAATGTCCTGTAAACAAGATCACCAGCTATGAGAATCGTATCGATGCCCGCTGCAGAGAATTCCAACCCAAGGGTCTTCCAAGCAAGGGCACAAGCAGATATCGCAGTACATTGAGTATTCCTGCTAGTTGGAAACCTCTGCTCGTCCCCCTGATGGAAAGATCCCTGTGCGACACATGAGAATGACATGTGCAAATTACTAAACTGAAATGATGAAGAATCCATAGAATGGCTAATCGAATTACTACAGTCACAAAGAGAGACCGTTGTAGAAGTATAGGATAGGACGACTCAGTTATATGAGGGAACCAGTTTGTCATAATAGAGGCGAGAACCTAAAACGTTTATTTGCAAGTGCTGACTTATTTTGGAAATAATTATTTGTAAAGAGGATTATTATCTTTTTGAATTGATTAATGTGTCTATTTATTTTGTGAAAGAACACGGTTTAGGAAATTTTATATATTTTTTCCGCGATAAAAACTTTTGCCGCTGTGGTTTAAAAGCCGTACTGCGTTACCGACATTCTTTTGACAACTAAAGTTGGTAACAAAGTTTATTACTATTCTTGGCTGGTAAATAAAAATATTGAAATACTGTTTTTTAAGAATTTTTGAATTTATTAAGTTCGCCATTTTTAGGGGCGAAAAGGGTGGGATACAGCAAAATTTTTAAAATAAAATATAATCGTTAAAAAATATATATGCGAAAAATGTTAGAAATATTGAATGTACGCCCCTTTTTAAGGGTGAAGGTGGTGAGATACGGCAAAATTTCACAGGACCAATCTTGTAGAGCGTTTAATTCCCAACTAACGATTTGCCCTCAGATTTGAGTTAGGACCTCTCGTTCAAAAGTTACAGCGAAAATAGTAAAACCTTACAAATTCGGGTTACCGATTTCCACCCTTCGTTATTTTTTTGGGGGGGGGGTTGAAATGAAAAATTGCCGGTTTTTTGTCTTTTCCCGGGAGTATCCGGCCATAAACCGCCCTCGTGCCAAAAATCAAGTTTCCAGCTCACCCACAAGCGGTTTAGAATTTTAAACATAAATCGATATAGGAGTATATTTAACAGGTAAAAGTAAATTAATTACAAACAGTATAAATGAAAAAATGTTAAGGATTTCGAGTTTTACGATTTTTGGACTAAATTTAGGTTGAAATTGGCTAATCAATGCTACTATAGTTAGGCCTATATATTAGGGCATAATATGTACAAAATTTCATGCATCGATGTGCCATATAACAGTAAATTTAAAATATTAAAATAGTGCAATATTTTTACGAGTTTTGAAATTTTGGAAATACGCCGCTTTTTAATGGTGAAGGGGATGAAATACGGTAAAATGTCATAGGACCAATCTTGTAGAGAATCTAAAATAGAATACAATATTGCTAAAACATGTATCGATATAGCAGTATATTTACCAGGTAAAAGTAAATTACAAACACTATACATGAAAAAATGTTAAGGATTTCGTTTGTTTACGATTTTTTTGGACTAAACTTAAGTTGAAATTGACCAATGAATGATACTATAGTTAGACCTATATTAGTGCATAATTTGTACAAAATTTCACTCATCGATGTGCCATAATACTAAACGAAAAATATTAAAATAGTCCAATTTTTGTTGACGAATTTTGAAATTTTGGAAGTACGCCCCTTTTAAAGGGTGAAGGGGATGAGATACGGTAAAATGTCATAGGACCTAACTTGTAGAGCGTTTAATTCCCCACTAACGATTTTTCCTCAGATTCGAGATAGGACCTCTCGTTCAAAAGTTACAGCGAAAATAGTAAAACCTTACATTTTCGGGTTACCGGTTTCCACCCTTCGTTATTTTTGGGGGGGGGGTTGAAATGAAAAATTGCCGGATTTCAGACTTTTCCCGGGGGTATCAGATCTTAAGCCACCCGCATGCCAAAAATTAAGTTTCCAGCTCACCCGGAACTGGTCTAGAATTTGTATAGATGAGTCAGTCAGTCAGTCAGTTACACATGGGGCTGTATATATTATTGACTCGCCTACGGCTCGATGGGGGCTCCGCCCCCATGCCCCCTTTGGGGGTTGCCCCGAATTCGTTAATTGTTCTAAGTCTTAAGAACTGAACAGGCTAGTTGAGGCCTCCACCCCAACTCTATACTTATCTTCTCTGACTTTTTTAATAGTTCAGGAAATCTTAAGCATTTAAGATATTCTCTTGATATTTAAAGTTTAATTTTATACCTTTGTTTTATATTTTATAAAAAATGCTCAGGGTGTGTTTGTGGAGCTAAATTTCAGTCATCCAAGTGTCATAACAGTAAATAAAAAAATATTTAAAAAATATTAAAATAACTCAAATTTTGTGAAAGAATTTTGAAAATACGCCTTTTTTGGGGTGAAGAGAGTGAAATGCTACAAAATCTTAAGGGCCGAACTTAAAAAACATCTAAAAAATATAATGCTGCCAAAACATACATTGTTATGGCAGTATCTTTACCGGGTTTAACAAAATCACCGAAAACTGTATATAAAAAAGGTTAATAATTTAGTGTTTTCACAGTCTTTTTACTAATCTTGGATTGAAATCGGCCAATGGCTGCTTCTATAGAAAGAACTAGATATATTCACAGTTTATACCAAATTTGAGGCATGTATGTGTCATAAAAGTAAACGATAAATATTGAAATAGAGCTATTTTGGTGAAAGAATTTCGATAATGTGAAAGTACGCCAATCTTTACGGGTGAAGGGTGTGAGATGCGGCAAAATTGCATTGGACTGAACTTGTAGAACGTATATAATAGAATGTAATACTAGCAAAACAAATATCAATATGGCAGTGTATTTAGCAGAATAAAGTAATTTACAAACACTTTACACGAAAACATGTTAAAAATTTTGGGTTTTTCAAGGTTTTTTGACTTAATTATAATTTAAATTGGTTAATGGCTGCCACAAAGGTAAGATCTAGTTGATACCATAATATGTACTAAAGTTCAAGCATCCGTGTGCCATATTAGTTAATAAAAAATTTTAAAATAGCGAGATTTTTGTGAAAAAATTTGGAAATTTTGAAAGTAAGCCCTTTTTAAGGGTGAAGGGAGTGAGATACTTCAAAATTTCACAGGACTAAACTTGTAGAGCGTCTAATTCCTGACGACGAATTATCCCTCAGATTCGAGATAGAACCTCTCGTTCAAAAGTTACACAGTATTTAGAAAATGCCTTACATGGTGTAGATTTTACCATACAAAATTTTAGGGGGTTAAAATTTGAAAACTCAATGTTTTGCGATTTCCCCTTTGTATTAACCATACAAACTACGTGTGTACCAAATTTCAAGTTTCTAGCTCATCCGGACCAAAAATTACGATTTCTCTATTGTTCCAGAACTGGCAAAATCCCACTACTTATGTTCAAAAATCCGGAAAAAGTGAAAAATGTATTTTGTGAGTAAACGAGAGGAGATACGGTGAAATATGCTAAGATAAAAATTTTAGATATTTAAAAGATCTATCAAAATTGTTATGTAAAAGTTTTTGTAGAACAAACCGTTTAGTCACTAGAGCCCAAAAACAAAAAACGGGGTTTCATTAAAAACGCTCTGGAGGCTTAACGGTGCGAGATGTGATAAAAAGTCACAGGACCAAAGTTGTAGATAATTAAATTCCCTATCGTAGTATTGTTCTCAAATTTTAGATAGGACGAAGCGTTTGGCCGCTAGAGCCAAAAAACTAAAATTACAATTTCGGAAGTCCGCCATTTTGAATTTCTTTTAGTAGGTTAAAACTACAAATTTGCAAATTTAAGATTTTATCCTTAGCATTGACCATTCAGGCTAGACGTATGCCAAATTTCAAGTCACTAGCTTAAATAGTTATGTCAGAACTTCGTATCCCATATAAGTGAGTGAGTCAGTTACACATAGGGCTGTATATATTATGGACTCGCCTACGGCTCGATGGGGGCTCCGCCCCCATGCCCCCTTTGGGGATTGCCCCGAATTCGTTAATTGTTCTAAGTTTTAAGAACTGAACAGGCTAGTTGAGGCCTCCACCCCAACTCTATACTTATCTTCTCTGACTTTTTTAATAGTTCAGGAAATCTTAAGCATTTAAGATATTCTCTTGATATTTACAGTTTAAATTTATACTTTTGTTTTATATTTTATATAAAATGCTCAATGTATGTTTGTGGAGTAAATTTCAGTCATCCAAGTGTCATAACAGTAAATAAAAAATATTAAAATAACTCAAATTTTGTGAAAGAATTTTGAAAATACGCCCTGTTTTGGGGTGAAGAGAGTGAAATGCTACAAAATCTTAAGAGGGCGTTGTAGTCAATCCAAATTCCGCCTTTCCCCCATAAGAGCAATGTTAAACGGGATGTCAAATAACTCTTTTATTTATAATCAGAAAATAATGGTTTATAGCTCTAAATAAAGTGTTCATCAAGGCGGATTTGGTTTGCGAGAGGAATTTTTTATAAAAATTAGTGTTTTTTACTAACTTGAAATAACAAAGCAAGTTTCTTACTACTTTTAAAACATTTTCTACAGAATTTTATAAATTATTTACAAAGAATCGATCTCGCAAAAGGAACGGCGAATTTAATTGTGATTCAAACGTTATTTATTCTGAACCAATCGGACAAAAAATAAAGAAATTATATGACAAATGCCGGGGACAAGTTTAGCATTGCTCTTATGGGAAATAAATCCAACATGGCGGCACTCCAACGCCCTCTTAAGGGCCGAGCTTAAAAAGCATCTAAAAAATATAATTCTGCCGAAACATATATCGGTATAGCAGTATCTTTACCGTGTTTAACAAAATGACCAAAAACTGTACATAAAAAAGGTTAATAATTTAGTATTTTCACAGTTTTTTTTTTTTTTTTTTTACTAATCTTGGATTGAAATCGGCCAATGGCTGCTTCTATAGTAAGAACTAGATATATTCATAGCTTATACCAAATTTGAGGCATGTATGTGACATAAAAGTAAACGATAAATATTGAAATCGAGCAATTTTGGTGAAAGAATTTTGATATTGTGAAAGAACGCCAATCTTTACGGGTGAAGGGGGTGAGATAAGGCAAAACTGCATTGGACTGGACTTGTAGAACGTTTACAATAGAATGTAATACTAGCAAAATAAATATCAATTTGGCAGTATATTTGGCAGAATAAAGTAATTTACAAACACTTTACACGAAAAAATGTTAAGAAATTTGTGTTTTTTCAAGTTTTTTAGACTTAATTATAATTTAAATTGGTTAATGGCTGCCACAAAGGTAAGATCTAGTTGATACCATAATATGTACTAAAGTTCAAGCATCCGTGTGCAATATAAGTAAATAAAAAATATTAAAATAGCGAGATTTTTGTGAAAAGAATTGGAAATTTTGAAAGTAAGCCTCTTTCTCGATAACTAACCTTATATTAGCGTCCAAACGTGTGCCTAATGTGAGTGTTTTTCAATACTTTAAAGAGTTGTTTAGTGTATTACGGCGTTTTTTAGCTCTTGTAGTTATTATAAAAACTTCTATAATGGCGGGGTGTGGTGTTTGTAACAAATCACTTAAGTCAAACCAACTAAAAGTCAGTTGCAGTGATTGTAAACGTGAGTTCCATGCATCCTGTGTCCAGATGAGCAAGGCTGAAGTAGAGTGCCTTACAACCGACGAAATACCCTGGAGATGCCAACCCTGTGCTGAGACAAGAAGAAAAAGCCTTAGATTTGAAGCAGAGGCACAAGAGGGTAAGCTAACTTTAGACGACTTGATGACAAAAATTCTCGAAATAGCCGAAAATCAGAAAACTCAAGAAGCTAGTTTCAATCAGTCATATGAGGTTCTGCACGAGAAATTAGAGGAAAACACTAAAATTACCCTCGAGCAAAAACAATCTCTTGAAAACAGTTTAACACTAATCAGTGAACTCGTCCAGGAAAACAAACGATTAAATAAAAAAGTAATAGAACTGGAAAAGAGAATTGACGACATGGAGCAATATTCTCGGTTAAACTCTGTGGAAATTCATGGCATACCTACGAGCCAAAATGAGGATGTTTTGAATGTGGTTAAAGAAGTGGGGAAAGCTCTAAATATGGACATCACAGACACAATGGTGGATGCTTGCCATAGGCTTGGGAAGGGCAATGGACCTAACAATAAACCACCGGGAATTGCCGTAAAATTCGTGCGTAGATTTGATAAGGAGGAAATACTTCGTAAAAGACGCGTGAAGAGTAACTTCTCAACGCGGCACCTCAACCTTCCCGTGGATCAGCCCGTGTACATCAACCAGGCGCTATCACCTGCGAGGCGGAAGCTGTTCGCGGCGGCGCGGCAGGTGAAGAAGGATAAAAACTTCAAATATCTGTGGGTGAGGGGAGGCAAGATCTTCCTTCGAAAAGAGGACCAAGCGGCTGTAGTACATGTTACATGTCGATCTGAGCTAGACAACCTGTAAGTCAATCTGTTGTGTTTCACGAGTCATGTTTCATGTTTTTTTGTTTTATTTAAAAATGAATTTAATGTTAAATTGAACTTTCTTTGTAAATTTAAAATATGTTTCTTTGTTGTATTATTTACGATTGTTATAGTTTTGTGTGATTTTCTTTATTATTACTTTTTTTAAGTTATGGAAATAATTAGTATTATTCATCAGAATATCAGAAGTTTAAGAAAAAATTTTGATTTATTTCTTTCTGAGTTAAGTCTTAATAACTTGATGCCAGATATAATAATACTATCTGAAATATGGATTTATTCTAGTGAAATTGATTACTATCAGATTCAGGGTTACAATATGTATTTTAAATGTAACGATAATTATAGATCAGGTGGAATAGTTGTTTATGCAAATAAGTTATTGTTAAATGTAATGTGTATAGAATTGGATTGTAAATCAGCTGATGTAGTGTTTATATCATTTCAGATTATGGAGCATAAATTTTATTTACTCGCAATTTATAGGCTAATTTTTCAGGCAATAGACAATTTTGTAAACGAATTTAATCAAATATTTACAATGAAAAATAGCGTGTTTAAAAATATTAGGAATCTAATTTGGATAGGAGATTTAAATATTTCGATTAATCAAAGTAAAGACGGTAGTGTATCAAATGTAGATAATTATATTTCTTTGATGGCTGCAA
Organism: Neoaliturus tenellus; assembly: GCA_030545055.2. NCBI lineage: Eukaryota > Metazoa > Arthropoda > Insecta > Hemiptera > Cicadellidae > Neoaliturus > Neoaliturus tenellus. The sequence continues at coordinate 110,435,979 of CM061532.1, forward strand.
ATGGCTTAGAAAGTTTGATAAATGAACCTACCAGAATAACTTATCAGTCTGAAAATTGTATTGATCATTGTTATGTAAGAATATCAAATAAGGACAAGATAACGGTGGATGCCTCGGTGATTCATGCCGGGCATACCGACCATTCTATGTGCCGAGTGACCGTGCAGGTGGACGGCGGAGAGCGGGGGGGATGCGGCTCGTCTGCCTCCCCTCCTCCCACTGTCCGGTACCGCACCGACTACACTCTATTAAAACAACTATTAAAGAAAGAGAGTTGGGGTGATGTATACAATCAAACAGATGCCTCAGTAGCTTACGATGTCTTTTTAGATATTTTTCAAAATTACGAAAGTCAATGTAGAACAGTAGTAAATAACAATAATTTTAAAAGAATAAAACCGTGGATGAATGAGTCTGTTTACAGTAAAATCAAAAAAAGAAATAAAATTTTCAGCCTTGTTAAAAATCATCCAAACAATGATAACTTGAAAAACTACTATAAACGTTTTAGAAACAACTTGCAAACAAAAATAAAATTCTTAAAAGAAAATTTCTATAAACAAAAATTTGAAAAATGTCATGACAATTCACAAACTACATGGAAGGTTCTGAATGAATTAACAGGTCAAGCCAAATCTAGTAATGTAAAAATTGAATTGGAAATTGATAACATAACAGTCGATGACCCACAAAATGTTTCGAATGAATTTAATAGTTATTTTTTAACGGTTGTTGAAAAACTTGAACTAAATAATTTGTTACCTGAAAATTTTTCGCTATTGGATTATAAAGATTATTTTCCGTTAAAAAATGAAGTTAATTCAATTTTCCTTGATGAAGTTCGATTGGAAGAACTTTCAGTAGCAATAAATAGTTTAAAAAATAATACAAGCCCAGGAATTGATGGAGTGAGTTCTAAAACAGTAAAAGAAGTTTCCAAAAATATTCAACATGTCCTGCTGTATTTAATTAATTATAGTTTCCAAAGCGGGTTTTTTCCAAAAAAACTAAAGAATGCTGTAATAATACCAATTTATAAGAGTGGTTCTAAATTACATTGTAATAATTATAGACCTATCTCATTGTTATCTAGCTTTGCTAAAATATATGAGAAGATAATGAAGCAAAAATTAATTAAGTATCTTAATTATGTTAATTTTTTTAGTAGTAATCTATTTGTATTCAGAGTCAATCTCAGCACTGAACATGCTTTATTAAATTTCTTACAAAATGTTAATGATGGCTTAAATGAAGGAAAGAGTGTAAGCGGTTTATTTCTGGATATAAAAAAAGCCTTCGACACAGTTGATCATGGTATTTTATTGAATAAATTATATCGATATGGGATAAGAGGTGTTGCTCATAACTGGTTTAAAAGCTACTTGTTGGAGCGACAACAATGTGTTAAAATTAATTCAATTCACAGTGAAATGGGGGTAATTAAAAGTGGTGTTCCCCAAGGCTCAGTTCTTGGAGCAATTTTATTCATAATTTACATTAATGATTTATGTAATGGTAGGTTTAATGGAAAATTAACATCTTTTGCTGATGACACTGCTCTGTGTTACATAGAAAATAATTGGCAACAAGTAAAATCGGCAATAAACTGCGACCTAAAAGCACTCCAGTGGTGGTTTACGGTAAACCATATGCTACTTAGTCCTGAAAAAACAAAATATATAAATTTCAGTCTTAGAAAAAATGTCATTTTTGATCAAGAAATTTTATATCATTCTGCTGATTGCATTAACCAACAAAATTTATGTACTAAGAAGTGTGCAACTGTGGGACAAACCAGCAATATAAAGTATCTTGGGTTACACTTAGATAGTGAAATTAGCTGGCAAGTACACATAACTAAATTAAAATATAAAATAAACAATATTTTGAGGTATTTTTATTTTCTAAAGGATTTAACGATAGAACCTGTGTTAAGGACTTTGTACTTTTCTCTGGTGCAAAGTCGAATTGAATATGGAATAATATTTTGGGGTAATGCTTATGATGTTCATTTAAATTCAATTTATATCCAACAAAAGCATTTGTTACGTCTAATTTCTTTCAAAGGAAAATTTGAACCATCTCGTCCTCTTTTTAATCTAAAAAAAATACTACCACTAAAATTTCTATATGTCTTTAAAGTGTTAAAAATGTTTTACAGTAGAAGTGGCAATAGGGCTCCTAATGAATATATATACAAAAATAAACTAAGAAATGCTCAACATTTTCTGCTTCCGAGACCAAATAACACGTTTTTTACCAAGACTTATAGCTTCTTAGCTCCAAAAATATTTAATATATTGCCTAATAAAATAAAGAGTTCAAAAACCAAACCTTTTTTATAAATAGTTTAAAAAAGTGGCTGTTTAGTTTAGATGAGATTGATTCTTTGTTCTTGATATTGAAGTAGATTTAGTTCAAATTGTTCCATTCTATACTATACCATAGTATAGGCCTAGTTTTAATCACATTAGATGACAATTAATAACATTTGGCACATTTAATTATTTATTTTACCAGGGACCTAATTGTTATGATTTTTAAGAGTGGATTTTTATCTGATCGCTGAATTTAGATTTTGGTTATATCAAACTGAAGGAACCTCTGAACAGGCTTTGCCTTAGAGGCCCTAGATTTTCTCCTAATAGAAAAATTTTATTCAAAATTTCAAACAGTTTATCTATCCATTAAACGTAGATGCTGAAATATTTTCCGTTCAGATTAGTTTCTTGGAATTTACTTTTTATATTTATGTATTTATAGTTGTTGTGACAGTATTAAATTTAATGTAGTATAGTTAAGTTGTTGTTATTTTATTACTGAATAATTTTTAGTAGATAAGAGAAGATGTACAAATCTGAATCATGTATTTTTTTGTAGATAACTGATAACTTGGAAACTGGAGAAAATAAATATTTCTTATTTCTAAATATTTCTTATTTTTAAGGGTGAAGGGAGTGAGATACGGCAAAATTTCACAGGACTAAACTTGTAGAGCGTCTAATTCCTGACCATGCATATTCTTTCAGATTCGAAGTAGGACCTCTCGTTCAAAAGTTACAGCGTATTTAGAAAAGCCTTACATAGTGTAGATTTTACCATTAAAAGAAATATTTTTTGAGGGGGTTAAAATTTGAAAATTCTATGTTTGGGGATTTTTCCTATGTATTGACCACACAAACTACGTGTGTACCAAATTTCAAGTTTCTAGCTCATCCGGACTAAAATTACGATTTCTCTATTGTTCCAGAACCGGTAATTTACCACTACTTATGTTCAAAAATCCGGAAAAAGTGAAAAATGTATTTTGTGAGTAAACGAGAGGAGATACGGTGAAATATGTAAAGGTAAAAATTTTAGATATTTAAGAGATCTATCGAAATAAACCTTAAGAAATTTTTTACGACCATCCGTTTAGTCACTGGAGCCCGAAAACCGAAAACGGCATTTCGTTAAAAACGCTCTGGAGGATTAACGGTGCGAGATACGATAAAAAGTCAAAGGACCGAAATTGTAGAAAATTAAATTCCCTATCGTAGTATTGTTCTCAGATTTTAGATAGGACGAAGCGTTTGGCCGCTTAGAGCCAAAAAACTAAAATTACAAATTCGGAAGTCCGCCATTTTGAATTTATTTTAGTAGGTTAAAACTACAAATTTGCAAGTTTAAGATTTTACACTTAGCATTGACCATTCAGACTAGACGTATGCCAAATTTCAAGTCTCTAGCTTAAATCGTTACGTCAGAAATTCGTATCCCATATAAGTGAGTGAGTGAGTGAGTGAGTGAGTCAGTTACACATGGGGCTGTATATATTATAGACTCGCCTACGGCTCGATGGGGGCTCCGCCCCCATGCCCCCTGAGGAGTTGCCCCCTGGTTTTGAATTAATAAAAAGTCAAGTTTGAAATAGTTTAGTTCCACACAAGATCTGGACAGCCAAGCCAGTAACAAAACTATCTAATACTCCAAATTCACAATCAATAGTAAAAAATGCTTTAATAATCTCCTATTAGTAGGTTTTAATACTCCTCCTTAGTAAATAGTTTTAAAAAATTGAGCTATGAGATAAATATTATTTATGTAAATATTCTAGGTGTTATGCTTGATGGAGGGTCCAACCCAATAATTGGTTGCCCCAATTCCGTAAATTACTGTCAAAACCTCATACAATGAACAGGCTAGTTGAGGGCTTAACTCCAACGGCAGTAACAGAAGCCGCCAATACACACTACTCACAATAAATAATAATAAGCTTTGAAATTTGCTCACGGCTCATGGTATAATCCCACTCCCCCTTAATTCGTAAAAAAATATAATGGAGTTGTGAAATATTAATGAACTATGTAAATAGTCATGCTCAAAAGTTGTTGTGTAAAAATTTGGAGATACGATTATGATTGCACATGATTGAGGTAATATAGAATTATAGCTGTATTCTGAAAAGAAGTTTATATAGAGGATCGTTGTATGTAATAGAAGAAAAACGGGACAAAATCAAGATATTTGAAATTAAAAAAAAATGTTATAGGCTAAGATGCTTCAGTTCCGCCACGGGGTGGCCAAGAAACGCAGGAATCATATATGTACCATATATAGAAACGATAACAATTTTATCATTCAAAATCAGCAATTATTAGTTTAACAATTTTAAATGTTATGTATATTAGTTCAGAAAATTAATAAAAATAGAGCCCTAGTAGTATGTAATAGATCACAGGGTATTAGGTATTATAATCATGAAGTCTTAAAGTCTTTATATAGTCTTAAAATGAAGAAAGTTGCAACTTAAGAACCATAAAATCGGCGTACATTATGCATTTTCAACCAATGGTAGTAAAAAAAAAACCAATTGTGAAATAATAGCCAAAAAAGGATTATCGGTTAAATTAAAATATACTGAAAGAGTTACAATAATTGATAAGTATAGAATAGTTTTAAATTACAACAATAATAGGGTTAATCGAGACTTTAGGTGAGAGCACTGCATTGAGGAAGTTTGTCGGACAAAGTGGCAGCGAGAAAAATTACTATCGAGTTTAATTCAATTTGTTATTATAATATTTCTCAGCCTGATGGGTCATCAGATATGTAGATGGTTTAAAAAAAAACGTCGGAAGTAGGTAAACATTAGCCAAGGTAAGAATGGAAAGTTCAATCGTTCTATAACTTGATTTGTTCAATCGTTTCCTTAACTAAAATCTAAGCCTGATTGGACGGCAGCAAATAGGTCAAAGACCGGATGTCAAACGTGTTGGGACACGTTCAACCTTCAAAGTAAAACTGCACCAGAACTATCAACTGAAGCGCTATATTCAATCCGGGGATTCATATAGAGAGACAACATACAAATAGTAGAAAATTAAGAATAATTACTGTATTAGGGGTTTTTTGTGCGAAACCCTACAAGAAATTTTCCAGCATGAGAAGACTAAAGTCTAGAAAATGTAGTAAGACCTAAAATATTTTTAGTAATTAATCATTTACTTTACGGGCGTTACTGCGGCAAAAAATATGCAGTACTAAAATAATATGTTTAAAGTATTCACACAAGCTTCGTAGAGCTCACCATAGTAATGATAAAATTAATAATATAATATTGAAACAAAGTATTCCAGCACTACGCTCAATCGTCTCTCAAAAGACAAGAGTAATAGCAATAGCCAATATGAACAAATGAATTTAAATAAAACGAAACGAGAACCTCACATTTCAATCAACATTTTCGTATTACTTTAGAGTACGTGCATTAAATTTATTTCACCATCCTTAAAACAAATGTTATATTACAGTTATAGCTATATTACAATATACGGTAAACTGAAATTTGCACTAACGTAGTTTATACAACGTTTAAGATCACTGCTCTGCAAAACTGTTACGAAAACTTCATCAGGAACAGGTGTGGTTAAAAGACATAATTTAAATACAACCGATAACTGAGCGACCTTAATTTAAAGTTACTATAGAAATCAAAGCGGACATGACCTAAACGTAAATATACGCTTTCGATTCAGTAAACTTCATTTTCAATAATAACACAGCAATCAGAAGGAAAACCATACGCAAACAACTATGCACCCAATTGAGAGTAATTATCAGGAAGAGGTGTAGTTAAAAGACATCTTTTAAATACAAGCGAGAACTAAGCGACTATAATAGCGCTCCAAGCGATATCTATAAGAACCAACGTACTTCTTTACCGACACCTCGGTATTTTTATAATTTGAAAGTTGAAAATTTGTAGTTTTTGGGCATAATACTGTATATATCTAAGCGAGTATTACCCTGGTGAAATAACCCGCTCTCAATGCATCGGAACACCGTCGTCTACATAGAGATGTTTATGTTTACATGAAATACAATATTTGTATCAAACACGGGTGTAGTTGAAAGAGATCAATTAAACACGAGCGAGAACTAAACCTGCAAAGTGATCTACGTTACCCAAACGGCGATATATGCTGATACGGCTGAACTACGTTACCGACAAATCTATATTTTTTTACATTTTTTATAGTTTAAAAGTAAAAAAGTTGTAGTTTTATGATTTTCCCTAAATTGAAACATCTCAAAGAACGTCCATGCCAAATTTCAAGTCTCTAGCTTAAACGGTCGCTTCAGGACTTTAATATCATAAGTGAGTGAGTCAGTTACACATGCGGCTGTATATATTATAGACTCGCCTACGGCTCGATGGGGGCTCCGCCCCCATGCCCCCTTTTGGAGTTTCCCCGAATTCGTTAATTGTTCTAAGTCTTAAGAACTGAACAGGCTAGGTGAGGCCTCCACCCCAACTCTATACTTATCTTCTCTGACTTGGTTTAATAGTTCAGGAAATCTAAAGCATTTAAGATATTCTCTTGATATTAAAGTTCATATTTATACTTTTTTATATTTTTTATTTAATGCTCAGGGTATGTGTGTGTAGCTAAATTTCATTCATCTAAGTGTCATAACATTAAATAAAAAATACTAAAATAACTCAATTTTTGTGAAAGAATATTGAAAATACGCCCCTTTTTGGGATGCCGAGAGTGAAATGCTACAAAATATTAAGGCCCACCTTATAGAGCATCTAAAAAGAATATAATGATGAAAAAAAATATCAGTATGGCCGTATCTTTACCGGGTTCAACAAAATCACCAAAAACTGTACATAAAAAGGTTAATAATTTAGTATTTTCAGTTTGTTTACTAATCTTGGATTGAAATCGTCAAATGGCTGCTTCTATAGTAAGAAATAGATATATTCATAGTATACACAAAAGTTGATGCATGTATGTGTCATAAAAGTAAACGATAAATATTGAAATAGAGCAATTTTGGTGAAAAAATTGAGATATTGTGAAAGTACGCCCTCTTTACGGGTGAAGATGGTGAGATACGGGAAAATTGCATAAGACCGAACTTGTAGAGCGTCAAAAATAGAATATAATACTAACAAAACAAATATCAATATTGAAGTATATTTGGCAGAATAAAGTAATTAACAACACTTTACACGAAAAAAAATGTTTAGAATTTTTTGTTTTTAAAAATATTTTTTAGACTTAATTATAATTGAAATTGGTCAATGGCTGCCGCTATGGTAAGATCTATTTGAGATCATAACATGTACTAAAGTTCAAGCATCCGTGTGCAATATTAGTAAATAAAAAATATTAAAATAGCGAGATTTTTGTGAAAAAATTTGTAAATGTTGAAAGTACGCCCATTTTTAAGGGTGAAGGGAGTGAGATACGGCAAAATTTCACTGGACTAAACTTGTAGAGTGTCTAATTCCTGACCATGAATTATCCCTCAGATTCCAGATAGGACCTCTCGTTCAAAAGTTACAGCGTATTTAGAAAATGCCTTACATGGTGTAGATTTTACCATACAAAACTTTAGGGGGTTAAAATTTGAAAACTCAATGTTTTGCAATTTCCCCTTTGTATTGACCATACAAACTACGTGAGTACCAAATTTCAAGTTTCTAGCTCATCCGGACTAAAATTAGGCTTTCTCTATTGTTCCAGAACCAGTAATTTCCCACTACTTATGTTCAAAAATCCGGTAAAAGTGAAAAATGTATTTTGTGAGTAAACGAGAGGAGATACGGTGAAATATGTAAGGATAAAAATTTTAGATATTTAAAAGATCTATCAATATTGTTCTGTGAAAATTTTTGTAGAACAAACCGTTTAGTCACTAGAGCCCGAAAACCGAAAATGGGGTTTCATTAAAAACGCTCTGGAGGCTTAACGGTGCGAGATATGATAAAAAGTCAAAGGACCAAAATTGTAGATCATTCAATTCCCTATCGTAGTATTGTTCTCAGATTTTAGATAGGACTAAGCGTTTCGCCGCTAGAGCCAAAAAACTAAAATTACAATTACGGAAGTCCGCCATTTTGAATTTTTTTTAATAGGTTAAAACTACAAATTTGCAAGTTTAAGGTTTTACACTGTGTGCCATCTGTGTGCCATAATAGTAAATAAAAAACATTTAAATAGCGAATTGCTTGTGAAAGAATGTATAAAGTTTGAAATTACACCCCTTTTTAAGGGTGAAGGGGGCGAGATACTCCAAAATGTCATAGAACCAAACTTGTAGAGCGTCTATAACAGAATATAGTAATGGCTTAACATATATCAATATAGCAGTATATTTACCAAGTTTAAGTGAATTACGAACACATAACATGAAAAAATGTTGAGAATTTTGTGTTTTTACAATTTTTTTGGGCTAAAATTCGATTGAAACTGGCAAAAAGCTTTTTTTTACAGAATGAACCTGTTGAGGTCATAATATAAATAGAATATCATGCATACATATTACATAATAGTAAATAAAAATATTAAAATAGCACAATTTTTGAGAAAAACTTTAGAAATTCTGAAAGTACACTCCTTTTTAAGGGTGAAGGGGGTGAGATACGGCAAAATCGCATACCATCGAACTCGTAGAGCGTCTAAAATAAAATATCATACGGGCAAAAATATCAATTTTGCAGTACATTTGCCAGATTATATCAATTTACGAACAGTATACTTGACATTTTTTTTAGAATTTAGTGTTGTACGACCATTTAGGACTAAACTTAGATTGAAATCGGCCAATGAATACTACTATAGTTAGACCTATATCAGGGCATAACATGTGCAAAATTTCACTCATCAATGTGCTTTAATTGTAAATGAAAAATATTAAAATAGTGCAAATTTGTTTACGAGTTTTGAAATTTTGGAAATACGCCGCTTTTTAAAGGTGAAGGGGATGAGATACGGTAAAGTGTCACAGGACCAAACTTGTAGAGCATCTAAAATAGAATACAATACTGGAAAAACATAAATCGATATAGGATTATATTTAACAGGTAAAAGTAAATTAATTACAAACAGTATAAATGAAAAATGTTAGGGATTTCGAGTTTTACGATTTTTGGACTAAACTTAGGTTGAAATTGGCTAATGAGTGCTACTATAGCTAAACCTATATTAGGGCATAATATGTACAAAATTTCACGCATCGATGTGCCATATAATAGTAAATTAAAAATATTAAAATAGTGCAATATTTTGACGAGTTTTGAAATTTTGGAAATACGCCACTTTTTAAGGGTGAAGGGGATGAAATACGGTAAAATGTCATAGGACCAATCTTGTAGACCATCTAAAATAGAATACAATATTGCTAAAACATGTATCGATATAGCAGTATATTTACCAGGTAAAAATAAATTATAAACACTATACATGAAAAAATGTTAAGGTTTTCGTTTGTTTACGATTTTTTTTCTACTAAATTTAGGTTGAAATTGATCAATGAATGCTACTATAGTTAGACCTATATTAGTGCATAATATGTACAAAATTTCACTCATCGATGTGCCATAATACTAAACGAAAAATATTAAAATATTCCAATTTTTGTTGACGAATTTTGAAATTTTGAAAGTACGCCCCTTTTAAGGGTGAAGGGGATGAGATACGGTAAAATGTCATAGGACCTAACTTGTAGAGCGTTTAATTCCCCACTAACGATTTTCCCTCACATTCGAGATAGGACCTCTCGTTCAAAAGTTACAGCGAAAATAGTAAAACCTTACATTTTCAAGTTACCGGTTTCCACCCTTCGTTATTTGTTTGGGGGGGTTGAAATGAAAAATTGTCGGATTTCAGACTTTTCCCAGGGGTATCAGATATTAAGCCACCCGCATGCCAAAAATCAAGTTTCCAGCTCACCCGGAAGTAGTCTAGAATTTGTATAGATGAATCAGTGAGTCAGTCAGTTACACATGGGGCTGTATATATTATTGACTCGCCTACGGCTCGATGGGGGCTCGGCCCCCATGCCCCCTTAGGGGTTGCCCTGAATTTGTAGAGTAATTAAAAGTAAAGTCTGAAATAGGTTTGTTCCACGGAAGAACTTGTCAGCTATGACAGCTGCAAAACCACAATTAATACACAAAATTCACAATCAATAGTAAAAAAGTTTTGGAAATCTCCCATGAATCGGTTTTAATACCCCTTCGTAGTTAAAATTCGTTAAAAAGTTTTGAGTCTGTGAAATTATAATTATTTATGTAAATATTATATGTGTTATGCTGGATGGATGGTCCACCCTCGAATTGGTTACCCCAATTCCGTAGTTACTGTAAAAACCATACAATGAACAGGCTAGTTAGGGGCTCCAATCTCGTACCCCCTCGTTGTGTTCGCAGAATTAGATTGTAGTTTACTAAGTCCAAAACATTTAAGATTTTCATGACCCCCTAAGGGGATGCCCCGAAATAATAAATTTAAAAAAGTCAAGTATTAAACAGGTTGGTTTTACTGAAGAACTGAAAAACCAAGACAGTAACAAAACTGGCTAATACACACTCCTCACTATCAATAATAACGGAAAGCTTTTATAATCGCCGACGGCTCTTTTTTAAAAAGTACCCTTCTAAGTTTCCCTCATTTCGTTAAAAAATTGAGAGTTGTGAAATAATACTTTTATCATTATAGGTAGGACGCTCAATATTGGTTGTGTTAAAATTTTGGAGATATGATAATGATAACTAATACTTGAAGTAATTGGTGTATTCCTGGAAGAAAGGAAGTGGAAAAAATATCACTTTCGATTACAGTAGGTTGTACAACCAAACAGGAATGCTAAAGAAAGTTATTTGTAGTTTTAAAAATGTTTAATTGACCTTAAGATGATTGTATATAAGTTTTAGTGTTAGATGAAAAGAAGTTTCGATTTAGGTTATTTTTATATATGTAGTTAGATAGGGTTTGAATAATTATAGCCAATATAGCCGTGTAGTGAATTAGTTTTTCTGCAACATAAAAATGAAAAACTACTAATTGTGTAAAAAATTGAAGTGTTACGATTTAAAATGCGCCACACAACAGCCCTGCCGTGTTGGACACTGCAACTGTCACACTGGCTAGGACCAATGTAGCCGTATTGTGAATTCAAGAAGAGGTTTTATACTGTGTAAAGAAATACCGTGTTACGGTTTGAATGTCAACAATTTGTTTAAACTGTCTCTTATGCTTGGTTGAAAATATATTCAGAAAATTCATTTGATGCCAAATTCGGCCGGAAGTATAATCTATGGTGAATTTGATTAAGTAAACTAAAAGTAATTAAAAATGAAACGAGAACAAAAACACACAAAAAGTGAAAAGTCCAAAGTTTGAATCCCACTAATTTACTAACAATATAATATAGCATTATGTTCGACGGATAAATCCATTCATAATCAACAGGTTAAAGAAAAATACATATTATTATCTGGCATAAAAGTATCATTTCTTTTTTATTAAGATGTTTAACTTCAAAATTTAGATAGTTTCCTTTTAAAATCAGAAGAAAGGTGTCAAGCAAAATGAATACAAAACGTCAAGCTTCTAAATACAATATTACATAAGTTACTCACAAATTATGCCAAATAATAATTAACATTGCAAATTTAACTCAAACAGTCGAAAATATATTTATTTGAAGTAAATATGGTAGGGGGTTTGACTTAAAATTAGTGACTTCTACTCTGGAAAGGTGACTTCCGGTACACCCTGTCCATTGATTTCACTGTAACCGGTTTATCTATGATGGATCACTTGGTTTTTGTTAAAATAAGTTCTGTACATTTTGAAATGGGTGCACAGGTGATCTGGGTCCACTCAGTATAATAGAGATTTAGTTAAAACCAAAGTACTACTAATGTAACTTTAATCGAGTTGCATGTGAAGTTAAAAACAAAATGCTAAATTAAATTATTATGTTCAAATTTGACAGATAGGAAAATCGAACTTTACTTGAACACTATCTGGTAAATATGGTGTGGTATTGCGAAATGTCAATAACATGAGAATTCTATGGAGAGCACTTAACCTTTTCTAATAGTCTCGTCTCATGCTTGCACGCAGTTTCGACCAGAATAAAAATTAACTGAGTGTAAGTAAATATGTTCAACAAAATAAGTACGAGAACCAAACCTGGTAAGTGTCGTGATAAACAGTGTAATTACAACAGATCACATACCTATGTACGAGAACTGAGTCGCAAGTCAGCCGAAAACACGCTAACGGACATCTCAGGGTGTAATTGCGACAGTTCAAATAAATAAAGACGAGAACTAAGTCGCAACTAAGCAGCGCAAAATCAAAGTTTTTCTGTTGGAAAATCACAATAACAGCATTGTTTGTTGTCAGATCCTTACAAACTTGGTTTCATCATTGTTTATATAATTAAATTTGTCACCTTTTTAAAGTCTTGTAAAATTTTTATAAAATATACAGATTTTAAGATATTTTAGTTTAAAAATTTTAAATGGCCGCTATTATGAAAATATATATTCGAAACAATTTTTTTTTTTTTTGTGAGGGATAAACATTAGTGTTATAAAGATCCATGCCAAATATTAAGTCCCTACATCAATCCTACAACAAAATAAAAATTATTAAGAGGAAAAAACAAAATTGTTTATATCCGGGTAAATATGCATATTAGAACATACCTTATACGACATTTTTTGCTTATTTTGACCCAATAAGCCATTTTATGAAGTTTGGTGACGGACTTTAAAGACACCCTGTAAAACAACGTTAAGGTCTCATATAAATACCAGCTTCTATACCGCTTGGCTGATGATTTTTTTATGTACTAAATATTACTTAATTCTGGTTATTTATCTTCATAAAGTAAGAAAAAATATAGATGAGACTTGGTTCTCAAAGTCATTAGGGTGTTGAGAACTTTTAACTACGGACAAAGTTAAAGTGACTTGGCCTGTTTTCTTTTTCAAACATCAACCTTTACAAAATTCAGTTATATTATGTAAGTAAGAGCGTTTTAAGCGCTTCAAGTGGCTTGAAGTATCAATATCTTCAATATCCTTTTTGTGTCATAAAATTTAGTATGTACCTGCACTGGAAAGGGACTAGCCTACATTTTCTAACCCCATTGCAGCAAACCTACATACTCATTCTTATGGTGTCTATGTGGGAAAAAAGTTATTAAAATCTATTGGAAATTCATTAAGTACGCTGGTCTGCTGTGGCAGGGATATATTGCATTTCAAATAATATGTTATAATTTTGATTAAAAATTGTTTTTTCTCATAATGGGAACCTAAAAACTGACCGGGTTTTGGGCTTTTATTAAGCTTTTTAAAAACGGATTTAGATTAATTTGAGGCCATAACTTGCATAATTTTAGTACCTAAGTTAAATCACAGAACACTAAAAGTTGAAACCAAATAACCATTAACTCAAAGAACAACACTTGGAAGTTTTTCTTTAGCCTAGTTAGGAGAAACATAAGTTTTAAACAAGGTAATGAAAGGTTTGGTAATGGAATGTCGAAAGTTTTTAGATTATTAGGTTTTTAGGCCTAATCTTCCAGAGACAATTGATTTTTTAACATGCTTGTAACTACTATAGATATTCCGACTTCAAGAGCTAATTTTCAAAGGTAGCCTAAGCGCTGCAAAAGTTATAGTTCAGTGAGCTAATAAAACAGTAGACTTTTAACGTTAGTAGTGGCAAAGTGGGGCTGCTGGGCCATGACGTCATCACGATGACGTCAGCAGTGATGTCGTCATCAATGACGTCACGAATGACGTCACTAATGATGTCATGTGACGTCACATGACGTCACATAAATGACGTCATGGTGACGTCATTACCGCTGACGTCATCATGATGACGTCACTGACGTTAATTAGGTCAAGGTCACGCAAGAATACAAAAAATTTTTTTTTACACTTTTGCGATTCCTCAAATTTTGTTGAGAAATTGAAATTTCTCGAGGAATCACAAAAGTGCAAAAAAAATTTTTTTATTCCCTAGCGATCAGACTATCGACCTAATATATCCGTCAGGGGTCATTGACCCGTCCCAGCAGTCCCACTTGAAAAAAAAAATTATATTTTACTTACCCACCACAAGACTGAGAGCCGAAGAATAATTTCTTCAAACACCCGACAGTGCGACAAACGACACGCGATCCGAACAGCACCGCGTCCGAAGACGTACTGACTTGTACACAGACAGTATCCCAGGTACCCGGCTCAGTGGTGGGGATAAGGAGATGGTGGGGGTAAAGTGGTCAGAAGGAAGAAAAATTTAATTTTTTACAAACAACTCGTCCCAGCCGGTCCTTTACTGGACATCTGTAACTCGGATTGGAAATATTTCCTGAGAAATATTTATTTTTTATTCTTTCTCAGGTGATCTTGGAACTTGGTCGGGAATTGGAGTCACCAACGTAACCTTACTGGCAAAAGTTAGCTCGTCTAAAAGTTTCTGAAACATTTTATCATCCATAGTAATATTTGTGTCCCTTGAGTAAAATTTTGGATTATTTTTGAAGCAACGTTTCATTTTTGTTAAAGTGGAAGTCTTGGACACCTTAACAGAATTAGTTTGCTTGGCCAGCAAAAATTTTACTCTTAATAATTTTTCTCGCAAAGTTTCAGCCATAGATGGGTTTCACAGTAAGGTTTGGATATAACTGAAACACTTAGTCAAGTGTTGGACCTTAGCTGGAAGTAGTGGGGGAACAGGGTTATAGTGGGGGAATGAGTAGTGGAGGGGGTAATGCGGACTGTTGTTGCCAAGTGTAGAAACAGTTTGCTGGGAACTGTCCAAGGAGTAACACGTACTGTGCAGAAAAATTAACCGAGAGACTTGTGTATAATTTGATATGTTGCCTTTTTTTAAAGCTCTGGGGTGACCTTGAGCTTTGACCTTTGCACAAATTAAACATAAATTTTTTTTCAAACAGCAATACGTGTGTGTGTGTGTGTGTGTGTGTGTGTGTGTGTGTGTGTGTGTGTGTGTGTGTGTGTTTTCCCCCACCATTTCAGGTTACCAGCATACAGACTGTAAAGAAGTTCAGTTTGATTGCAACTGTCAAACGATGAGCACCCTATTTGAGCTTTGTGTAAGAAAAAGTATTGAAGATCAACAGCTATTTAGCCATACTTTACGATCCAACGCTCCTCAACAAATTAAAATTTTTATCAAACAGTACAAGCTAGACAACAGAGGTTACAACACTTTTGGTTGGTACAAGTTTGGTGATGGTACAAAATTTTGTCGAAGTTGTGGAAGGGCCGCTGTATCTAACCCGGCACAATTCCTACAAGATGATGGATGTTTACAATATGGTCATGTGGCTCCAGTTTTAAGTTACCATACACCTAAAGAACTTTGCGCCATTTGTTCAATCAATATGTTTAGTTGGCAAAAATTCAACCACCTCCCATCAGACAGCGTGTAAACAACTTCCCCCCACCACTATTTCATACTACCTTCAAACGACCATGCTAATATTCATTCCGCCTTTGGACATCATACGGAAAACATCAAGATGGCTCTGACTGTAAAATGTGCAAATTATGAAGAAGTATTTGTAAGAAATATGGAAGAATTAAACAATATTGTTCAAGAATTTAAATCACTAATCGAACAGGGATACCGATTGAACATGCAAATTTTTGCTTGCAACACAAAATGCCCTCATGTCCCCAGGGATGACGAGCCGCCTAGGTCACCATCATCAACTTCTTCAGCCTATTCCTCCAGATCATCCATGAAGACTCAAGCCAGTCCAAACTTGGAATATTTCTCCTGACTAATATTTATATTTTGTATCCTCATTGTACTTCAATATGCATATTTTTGTATTGTAATAAAGGAATGATAAAATAAAAACAAAATAAAAAAACCTATCTTGCTACAGTATTGTAGCAAGATAGAATTTTTTTAAAACACAAATTGGATGACCTTGAACATGTTCTAACATGTTCAGGTTTTCCCCTACCACTTTTCCTCTTGGAGACCTGAGATGCAGCACCAATGTGTTTCATTACATCTTCATCTTTTGAGCTGCAAACATGGATGTTCCACCACCAATATATGAGACCGATGAAGCGGAAAGCCTGGGGAGGAGGAGATGCCAGCATGTGGATCTAGTGGAGATGATGGAAAGAAGGATGGAAGAAAGACGGATCAGGAAGGACCATATGCTAATTCAGAAAATTTTAAAATTAGATCTCTTCATAATCTTGGCCTTATTGATTGCAATCTTCTTCTACTTGGTATACGCAGTTGTATACTGCCTAAAATGCATCGAGTGTTCAGATAAAGCAGCCAAATTGCCAGTTTTCAACATTACTCTGTAAATAAAATTTTCTTTTTTAAAACTCCAAATGGTTGACCTTGAACATGTTTCAACCTGTCTGGTTGTATCAATTACCCCCATCACCACAATTCCAAAAGACCAATCCTACATGCAAGTCTGGCTTCATTTCCAACTGAGCTACGCTAAAGGTTACACTACACACAATGAAGTGGGAATTACTTGTTGACAGCCTTCAATACCTAAAAGAAATCTATGATAAATTGCACATGCGGCTACTTCAAAATCCAGGGATGATAATAAAAATGAACTTGGAATACGACTGTCCACTCATCGACGACAGTATGAATGAAGCAGAAGGGGTAGTCCAAAATACACAAGGGACATGTTGCTGTGAAGAAAATTCTTCAACAACATCAAGCACAAGTCCGGACAGCACATATGGGGATGAAGGGGGATTTTTGTAAATAAAATTAAAAATTTTTTTTAAACTTCAAATGGTTGACCTTGAACACGTTTGACCATGTTGAGCAATGTGGATAAAAATTTTTTTTTCTTATGCCTATTGCTGAATAACAAACTCAGTTGTATAGTTTGCAAAAAAAATTTTTTTTTTCATTTCATCTGACCACTTTACCCCCACCATCTCCTTATCCCCACCACCCTGCCGAGTACCTCAGATACACGGAGAGACTTGCTCAGTTGCTGTTCAACTCTTGTGGTGTGCACATCTCATTTTTCTTTACTCAATTTACTTATATTGAGTTCAAATTTAAATATTTAACCAAATATCAAACAATTCTTAAGTTTTAGGCAAAGTTTCAAATAAGAAAAAAATTATTTTTTTATTTGGTTTGATTCAAATTTCACAAGTTCCAAGATCACATGAGAAAGACTAAAAATTATTTTTTCTCAGGAAATATTTCCAATCCGAGTTACGGAGGTCCGGTAAAGGACCGGCTGGGACGTGTTGTTGCAAAAATTTTAATTTTTCTTCCTTCTGACCACTTTACCCCCACCACCTCCTTATCCCCACCACTGAGCCGGGTACCTGGGATACCGTCTGTGTCCAAGTCAGTACGTCTTCGGACGCGGTGCTGTTCGGATCGCGTGTCGTTTGTCGCACTGTCGGGTGTTTGAAGAAATTATTCTTCGGCTCTCAGTCTTGTGGTGGGTAAGTAAAATATAAAAATTATTTTTTTTTCAAGTGGGACTGCTGGGACGGGTCAATGACCCCTGACGGATATATTAGGTCGAGAGTCTGATCGCTAGGGAATAAAAAAAATATTTTTTTGCACTTTTGTGATTCCTCGAGAAATTTCAATTTCTCAACAAAATTTGAGGAATCGCAAAAGTGTAAAAAAATTTTTTTTGTATTCTTGCGTGACCTTGACCTAATTAACGTCAGTGACGTCATCATGATGACGTCAGTGGTAATGACGTCACCATGACGTCATTTATGTGACGTCATGTAACGTCATATGACATCATTAGTGACGTCATTCGTGACGTCATTGATGACGTCATCACTGCTGACGTCATCGTGATGACGTCATGGCCCAGCAGCCCCACTTTGCCACTACTAACGTTAATACACCATATTATTTTAATTAAAGAAAGAAACCGATTTTGTAGACAGTTAAAAATTTCATAATTTCATTAGAGGACCGCAAACACACAAAATATAATGCCGTACCCTGTTTTACTTTTTGCAGCACGACAAAACTCCGATCCCGGAGTCAGCTCGTAAAAATATGAGTAGTGTGTTTTGGTCACTTTTAAAACCGGCCACGTGCCCACCGGGCCACGTGCCGCGGCAGCTGGCGCCAGCTGCCATGTCACATAGCTTTCGGTGGGGGTTAGAGGGTATATATGAGATGCTGTAGTTATATTTTATGCCATATAGGTTGGGGTGGAGATGGCGATAGTGTTGGCGTTAGGGTGAAGTGAATTTGCGCATAAATTAAAAGTTAGTTCAAAATTGAAATTCGTCGGTGTTAACGAAACTCTAACAGTTGAAGAAAAATTAAGAGTTAGTTCAAAATTGAAATTCAAACTTATAACTGAGATGCGGAAAATATGTCAAGGTCATCCAGAGTAAGTTTTAAAAAATTCTATCCAACTATCACCAGAAATAGTTTTAAGTTGAAGTAGTTGGTGATAGCGGGATAATTGATTCGTGCCATGGGAGAGGTGTTTATCGTTTGAAAGTTGGCGATCGAATGAGAAGCGCCGCCTAGGGAGAGGGCTTATAAAATGGCAACCTTCCCCCCACCACCCCTTACCCCACTCCTTTAGACCAATAACCGGTCGCCGACTCTATGTGGTGAAAGTGAACTAGACATGGCGGCCGCCATGGATAATTCTAACCTCAAACCTTAGTTTTGCATTGGTGAGCATGAGCCACCCCCACTCCTTTACCTTTCTTTTATATTTTTAAAACCGAACAGATGTTCGGGCAGGTGTTGGGGGCAGAAATGTTAAAATATTGGGGTGGAGATGGCAATAGCGTTGGCGGTCGGTTGAACTGAATTTGCGAATAAAGTAACTAGGGTTGAACTAAAAGTATACATAAATTAAAAGTTAGTTGAAAAACTGAAATTTGACGGTGTTAACAAAACTCTTAATAGTTGAACAAAACTAAAAGTTAGTTTAAAACTGAAATTCAAATTTATAAATAGGATCTGGAAAGTATGTCAAGGTCATCCAGAGTAAGTTTTAAAAAAGCCTACCCAACTACCACCAGAAATAGTTCTAAGTTGAACTAGTTGGTGATAGTAGGATAGGTTGAAGTAACTTTTGAATTTTATTAGTGAACATACAATTAATGTGCAACAGCAGAGTTTAAACAAGTTGAACTTTTGTGATGAATTACAGAGTTGTAAATGCAAACACCGACGACGATGAGAAGGTAAATGCAGAGTCCCCAGATGATGTATTTGAAAAGCTTGAACAAATGTAACATTTCAAGTTGGTTTTCCCGTTCCATTTCCAATCGTTTAATTTCCAATTTCAATTTATCCTCTTCCATTCTAGTTACGAAGGGAACTTCATCCATCATATCCATCATGATTGTGTTAGTGTTTGAAATTTTAGTGATGTTGATAGTTCAGAAGTCGAAGACGGAATAAGAAGTGAAAGGGAGAAATGTTAGTTAAATAAAGAAGTGGTGGGGGGAAGGATGAATTACAAAGAAGTGGTGGGGGAAAGACGTTGCTCTTCATTATTACCATCAGTAGTGTCAGATGGCGCAGGAGTTAGATTTAGTAAACTGTCTTCGTCTAAACTTTCAACCTTATCACAAATAGGACAATCGTATGTTATTTCCAAATTCATTTTGATGGTTGTAAAATTATCTACAAGTTCTTGTAAAATATTAAAAATGTCTTGTAACTCTTCTTTAGAGTTTATTTCAAAACTAGAATTCATTCGGGCCAATGGAGAGTTGTTCATTGTTGGAGAGTCGGTGATGGAATGAGGATCGGCGCATAGGGAGGGGGCTTATATAATGGTGACCTTGAGCAGGCGTCTAGGGAGGGGGGCTGTCTAGGGAGGGGGCTTTTATATGGGGAACCTTGAGCTTATGATTAAATAAAATGTTTAGTTCTTCTTCTTCGTCTTTTAATTCAATTATTTGAACCGAAGTAGTTGTTTCATCCTCTTCACTCGATGAAGAAAACAATTCACCAGGATTTAAATATTGAACTACAATTCTGAACCATCTTATAGGATATTCGTCAATGATAGAAAGTAAGTTTTGAAACAATTCTTCCATCTCTTCCCTGTCAGTTATTATATGTTCAAACTTGATAAATTTGTTTTCCATGTTGTTAGTTAGAGTGTTGGAAGTGGAATGATTTAATATTATATAAAAATTAGAACTAGTGGTGGGGGGAAATCTCAAGGTCATCCAAATGAAGTTTTAAAAAAGAGTGTAAAACTGAAATTACACATTTGATGGTTCTACAGGATCGGAATACCAATCTGATCTGTATTTACATCTTTTTATCATATGTGTACAAAAATCATCTTGATGAGAATTGGTGCGTTGACAATGAGCAAGATCTAGAGGGTGAAATTTGAAACATCTTTGAGGACAACATGTATGAAAATATCTTGATTTGTAAAATTTGAAAGTTCGCAATTCCGGTGGTGGTAGTTGTTTTGTTTTGTATTTGCAATAACAAGATCCGAAGAATTCACATTTAGTACAAGCTAACCCATCCACCATCATTGGTCCTAAATCTGTACACTGTTGTTCACAACAGTAACGAGGTTTGTACTTGTAATTTTGCTCTTCCATGTTGACGCTGCGGAGTCCAGTGAAAGAATAAGAGTGTATAGTGTTGAATAGTGAGTTTTATGTACTGTGAAAAGTGGTGGGGGTAATTTCAAGGTCATCCAAATGGAGTTTTAAAAAATTATACCTTACAAGTGTAAGGATTATTAAAATTTAGGAAGTTTGTTTCTCTTTGTTTTCTTCAGACTTTTTCTCTCTCTCCGCCTTAGCCATAGCAACAAGTTCTTCTGTTGATAATGGATGTACTTCAGGAAATTTTAAAATTAATTTAGCTTGATATCCTTCTTTAGTTAATACATCTAAATCTTGGGTCATTTGTTCAACGGTGTTGTAGTCATTTCCATAGATTTTTCCATCAAGTTGAATCATCATTCTGTACAACATTTTCTTAAATAGGTCTTGTCGTGGTGAGAGCTGAGAAGCAAATGATTATTTATACAAGTATCACATCCTTTTTATTAACTCACATTGATCATGTGATTCTTTAGTTGTAGTTTTGTCTGTCAAAAGTTATTCAACATTGGTAATACTTTTGGAACTTGATGTTATGTTGACCAGTTGGCGATGAAGAAGTTGTAGGTTGTGTAGAAATAAATATTTCATCATCGCAATATTTTGTTTTAGTGAACATCCTTGTATTAGTAGCACTAACATCAACAGTTAAGTGATAACCACCGGTAAGTAAAACTCGCATTTCGTTGGTTAAATCTTCGAGTTGTTCAAAAGTTGTAATGGTGTTGGTATCATAAGATGCACATTTGACTTTGAGAGACATCTTTTAGTTTTTATATTAAGCGATAGAGTGAGCGAGATGTGTACGGTACGAAAGGTAGTCGTAGACTGATGAATTTTACAAGTAGATTTTCGCTTTTATAATCACACACAAGTGGGTCAAGGTCATCCCGTGGAATTTTTAAAAAAAGCAACATATTGTAATGTACAAAGACATCACAATATGTTGCTTCTTTTAATTTTTTTTTTTGTTTTTTTCTTTATATCATATTTATTGAAAAACAATTACAAACAAATAGTTACAATGTTATGTACAAACTAATCAGTAGTAGGTGTTACATGAATTGTAAGTTCAGTAGAGTTGTTTCCACTGGGTCCATGTGATACCAAATAGAGTGCGCCGGGTTGAATTATACGAAGATCTTCATTTTGAAGTAGTTGTACGAAGCGCTTTGGTAAGAAGATCTGAAATTTTGCTTCATCACCAATTGTATAAGGTGCCTCGCTCAAAGTGCAATTTATAGCATCACCTACTGAAGTTTCCATTTTCTTAATAGTATGAATGATGTAGTGTTTTTCTTCTTTTAGTTCAGAACATTTCTTCGTAGGTAGAATTGATGATTTAGAATGAGCGTTGAACTGATCAACTAAACTTTGAAGTAAGTTCTGTGATGCCATATTGATGTTGTTGTTAATCTTCTTGTTAATAAGAATGTCCGTCGGAGATGTTGTCTCTTCGGAGGTTTGAGTAATACTCATGCTGTGTCATGGTAGCGCTCTCACTTTTATAATCGACACTACCCCCACCACTGACACTACGCCCACCAGTTTGTTGAAGGAAATTATTCAAGCGGTAGGCATTCTTTAAAGCGCACTGCGACCTTCGATGTTTAAAACTTTTTGATGAAATACAAAGTTCGTTGAAGTAGCATTGGAAATCTTTATCAATTATTGCATTAATCACTTCGTTGCTTGTAAATGATTGTATCCAATTTGCTTTTTCCAATCCCCTTGTGTAGATAATTTTAAACTCTTTGCAATAATGATTCATAATGTGCGGCATCATGTTATAATTAATGAAACCTTCATCCCATCTTAAGTTGTGAAAATGTTTGTTCAACCATTTGTTTGTAACTTTCGCTTTAGTTGTTAGTCTATTAAATGGTACTGGAGGTTTGAACAAATAATGATAAACTACTGATGTGTTCATGTCCAAGATTACTAATTCTTTAATAATAAAATTACCATCATTTCCTCGGAAAGCTTGAAATTCAATTATACCTCTTTTAACTTCCATTATATGTGGCGCATTAGAAAACGAAACCCGTTTATTCATGATGAAGTCTTACTAACAACTGACTTAAAAATTGAATGAGCCGATGTTTATAACAGACAGGATTGTTCTTCTTCTTTCACTTCTTGTGCCACTTCATCAATATTAAAATTGGTGTGATAGTTGTTTAATTGTCTCCACATTTCAACTTCTTGAGGTATTCTATTAAAGATTGAAGTATCCACGGGACCGTATAAAATTGGAACAAAAGGTTTTTTGTCCAATGTATCAATTAGATAGTCTTTAATTATTGCACTTGAAAATATTAGTTGTTTCAAATATCTGGTGACGGGACCGGTAGTACAACTTAAAGTATAAAATTCTTCTTTAGTGAAATATAATTTAACATTATGTGTAGTTAAATCTCTGAAGCGAACAATTTGTCCTCCACGATGTTTTACTATATCAACTTCAATATTTGATTCCAATAAACTTAATCTTGTTCTTCTTCCAAATGTGTTGTTACTTAAATAGCACTCCAAAAGATGTAAATGTTTCATGAGAGATTCCCAAGTAATTTCACTGAAAGTAACCATTTTGTTTCCATGATTTAAAATAACAATTGGTGAATAATCCATTGATTTTAAAATTCCAACTGATATACTTTTTGTCATGCATGAAGAAATTGGGTAGATAATCCGAAGAAATACTTCTGTTAAAATATTGGTTGTAATGTTAACTTCAACCTTCTTCCTTTTTACTTCTTTTTCAGCTTTTTCTTCTTCTCTCTTCTTATGTTTGTTGAATTTTAGGAACTCGTCCATTTCTCGTTCAACTTGTTTTTCTATATCTGAACTATTATCATCCATTAGAGGTGTATTTTCTTCTCCGTTAGTAGAATTCATCTTGCGAATGATGTTTCCCATACGACGGTTGAAGATAGAATGAAGTTTCTACTAATTATTTTCTCGCTTTTATATTTTTCGTAAATCCTTGAAATTTATACAATTACATAATTGTTTGTTTTGAACTTGTCTTTCACAAATGAAATTCTAACCTCAAAAATTAAAGCAGATAATTCTAACCTCAAAAATTTGCAGTTGTTGTACAATTCTTCTTAAAGTACATTCTTCACAATTCCGGTCAGCGGTGTGTAAGTAACTATTTTATCATGTAGAATTAGACAGTATGCCGAAGTTCCATCCGCTACTGGTTCTTCAAATTCCATTTCAATTTTTATATCCACACTTGATGATTTTACCGATTCATTTTGTTTTGAACAATCGATTACAATTATTGGAGCCTTGGAATAATACTGGTCAGGTGATAATAGTGGTGTATTAGTCTTTCCATAATATGACGATTGAAATCTTGCATACATATCGTATAAAATAGAAAAACGTTTTTTGCTGAACATGACATTCAAATTGTCATAGGGAAAGAATTGAGAGTTTAGGAAAACTTTACAATTCTTTATTTTACAGTGATCAAATTGACCAGCATTTGCAGTGATAACATCTTTTCGCTTAGTTTGAAAACCGAGTATTATGTACCTTGCTCGTTCCAAGTAAGTTGATGTTTTGACGGTCCATGTTTGTCGTTCTGTCTGAGGTAGTGTAGGGTATTCATGAAATTCCCAACTTCGGAATGGCATCACAATATCACGGTCAGATTTCAACTTTCTCAATAATAGGATTCTATGTTCATCAGCCAATCTTACATGAGGTACTCTCCAAACAACTTTATCCAACTGTAGTTGCCATTCCAGTTTATCTTCCGTAGTTGCAGGGTCTGCAAGTATCAAGTCCTTATTAGTTGAAGATCTGAGTAATACTAATTCTTGTTTGACATTTATTATTACCCGTTTGTAATCTTCAGCGAATCCCAAAAGCAATCGTAAAGGTACATGAAAATCAAAGTGACCGTTGGAAGCTGGTGTTATAGTGTCTTTATCGGGGGCAACCCATCCGGCGGTGACTATTGAATTCTTCTCATGCGGTGTTAATGATGTTAATCCTTTCAATGTCGTTGTTAAACCAACCTTTTTTGTTGAATCAACCGTCACCCCTGATATTTCATATCTTATTTCATCAAAAAGATATGCCATCGGGTTATTTATAAAAGGAACTGTTGAAGCAGTTTTTCCATCCAATTTTAATACCCGTCCTTCGATGTACAAGTAACTTTCACACGGTAAAGTGTAAATATCTTGTTGTTGAATGGGGATCCTTATTTCATCGTTATTGTTTAATTTTGATGAAGTGTAAGGGTTGTGCGTGTGATATTCCTTCTCCCATAGTGTTTCGTCGAACGTTGGTCCTTGAGATATATCCAGGATATCCATCGCTGTTAAGTTTCAATCCAATCTTCTGTAGAAAACGAATGTTGTCCGATGTTAACTCTTCCAATGTTGAGGAGCTACTGAGCTCCCGACTCTTCCGTTGCGGTTTAAATGATAATCCCATGTTGACTTTTATGTTGCTGCTCTGATGTGTATCCGTATAGTAATTGTTTCTCCTCTAAAGTCAACACTATGACCGTCTTGATCCAATATGTTCAGTACGATGTCTGAAATGAAACTGGTGTTTAACGGTAGGTATATCAAGTTTTGTGGCTTCTCAACAATTTTAAAACCGGGAGCCACTGTTGGATAAAATGTATGTAAAATATGTTGATTAACTCCATCTCTATACGATCCGTGTATAATGTTGCACGTGACATCGATACTATTTACTTTCAATATTGTTACAGTTGAATCACCTGAATGAGTAGTTCCAGGAGTTAAGATTTTCTTTTTTGTATCTGTAAATCCAAGTAAACTGCCAATCGACTGTTCCAAGCTGACATCAATATAATATTTTGAAGTTATTTCTGCTTTTAAAGTATTATTGTTTCCTTTAACGGTAATATTGTCTTCTCCGAGTTGTTTCTGTAATAATTGGTTTATATCATCAATTTCATAAGCTCCAGTAGGAAATGTAATTATTTTTAATTCTGAGTATTTTCCTGTAGCATCCTTAGTTTCATAATAATGTAGTAAATTATTCTTCCCTTCCGTAACATTGGGAATTGAGTTGTAGGTAGTCAAATCAAGTAATGCCGCTTCCCATAATCGTTCCTTGGATAGACGCAATGCTGGGAACAGCGTACTTTTCAATGTGGATGAATTTCCACTCAATGACACTGTATACGATGACATCTTAAAGCTGACTGACACTTTTCGCTAGAAACTCCAAACATAAATGCCCACATATTTCAGTATTGTTAGGTTGTTCTTTTTTGTAATTGTAAAAAATGTTTTTTGAGTTTCGAAAATAATGTTGAAGTTCTTTTGGCGGTGGTAGATTGCCAAAACTGTCAAAGTAGTAAACGGTTTGTCCAAGCTTTTTATAGCATACCCAATGAGTACCTGGACCATAGGTGGAATCCAAATTTACTATTCCAGTTTCATTTTTCCATATTTTAGTTGGTAATGCATCTTTCATAAAAACTCCTCGAAAGAATGGTATTTTCAAACATTTCACATAATCATTTAATTGATGATTTGTTAAGGCTTTATTTGGAATTATCAATTGACTCTTCTTATTTAGTACACACGGTATGGTCTTAGGTATAAACCTGCTCCGTTTTTTACCATTTGCCAAACAGAAGTCTTCTTTACATTTGGCTTATGAGTTCTACGACGTCCTTTTTTAATGTTTCCACCTCTTTTGGGAGCGCCTTTCTTTGCAGGTCTTCCTCTGCGACGTTTTCCACCACCTAACTTTGCTTTCGTCTTCATGGCTGTAGTTACTGCCCAAGCCGATGCTTTTTCTGCAATACTTGCGTCACTTGATTTTACTCTTTGCCAAGCTTTTTCCGCTAGAATTTTATCTGCTATTGATCTATTTGTTGAATCTTTATACTTTGAATATGCTATATCGTGTTCCTTGCAAGCTTGATCTAATTTATTAATTCCAGGATCTCCTCTTGCTAAACGCTTTGCCAATTTAGTTCCAGGTCCACAATATTGATAACCTCCGGGCAGATGTAATTCGTATGGTAAAGCGTCTATTGTTCGATTTACAACAGCACCAACTGGAATCCGTCTAAGCAGGGATAATGCAGCTGATGTTATACCACGTCCTCTCTTGCCGCTGTCTTGACGATGACTGAGCGATACGGTCTTCATTATGTTGTCTTATATAACTGGCGTGTTTACTCCACGAGATACTTTACACAAATGAATAACTTGTGCAAAATCTTTTATATTTAAAGACTTAGTTATTCAAATTAATTATATATTGATTTATAATTCTATTTTTAATCCAAGCTTCCCGTTCATCGGGTTGAATTATCACATGACTCGTTGTACTAGCTATATGATTATGGGTATCAATAAGTAAATTGCCCACTATTCTTATTAAACAATCTAAATTTACAGCATCTTTTGGATGTTGAGGATCATGTAATTGCATAATACGTTTATCATTACATGTGTAAGCTGTTGAATCACTTTTTGATGTTTTTATGACTTGTCCAATAGTAGCAGCATCATTTGAATCTTCACCTGGTAAAATATTAATTATTTTCTTCATCTTTGCATCATATTTAGTCCCAAAGTGTTTATCCCAAGTTATTGTTTGTTTCATTGTAACACAATCATTTTCTTCGTAACCAGGATAAATATCTTTTATTCTTCTATTACGACCATTGTATGTACCTAATGTACCACCAGTAGCAATTAATGTTTGCACCATTAGAGGTACATCTGTATCTTTTATACCAAATCTTCCATTTGTTATTGTTTTACGTCCTGCATCCCATTTATCATTATTTCCTTGCATTAAATTAAACTTTTCATTTCCATGTATAAATTTATCTCCCTGCTTTAACACGGCATCTTCATGTTTTACAAAATTGGATGTTTCCTTTTTTAATTCTTTAGATAATTGTTCCATAGTAACAGCATCTTTTGGTTGAGAACCAAACTTTACATTTGTCAATGTTTTACCATGACAATCAATTCCATTAACATCTTGTAAAATACAGTTGTCCTTGATGTATTTTAGGTTTACAGCATCACCGTCTTCCTTTGGGTATCCAATGTCATTTATAATAAATTTATAAAAAGAAAATCCATGTTCAGTTTTTTCCGGTATTATAGAATGTAAATATTCTTTATTAACTGAATCTTTATTATTTTTGGGATTTCCCACGTTGGTTATTCTATAATTTCCAGCATCATACGTTTGTCCATCTTTTAAGTTATTACCCCATTGCAATTTTAAAGTATTTGAAAGTTCAGATAATAAGTACTCTTTAGTAATTGCATCAGAACTTTCAGTTGGTTTACCAACATTAATTATTCTATGTGATTTAACATCGTAAGTATTCTTATGTAATTTCAATGATGTTGAAGTAGCTTCTTTTACTGTCTTCAAATTTGCTCCATCAGTATCTTCTTCTGGATCTTTAACTAGTTTTAAACGTTTATTACTTATGCTATAGTCACCTTCAGGTGTTTGCGGTAATCCACTTCTTTTTCTGTCTTCTCCAACTTGTACTCCTAACGCGGAGTACCGTCCGAACTTGTCGACGCTCATGTTAGAACTGATACGTCTTACGCTTGCAACTCTTTTATATCCGCGGACAATTATACAACTATACCACGATTCCTAAGTTCATCAACTAGAGCCACCCATTCATTATTCAAACCCGTATGACCGGCTTCCATGGCTTCATGCAATAGTCTCATTCGGTCAACCAATTTATTGATGTCGTTGTAGTAAATCACATTTGTATTGTATAGATTTTTCATCAATCCTTTACCAGAGGTTGAAGTATCTCCTTTACTCTTTTTACCATGTTGTTCAAGAAGTGATAAATCCATAAGTGATAAAGATTTTCTTTTCAATGGTTGTCTCACCGCTGGAGCAGTACGTAATGTGGGCAATTTTCGTGGAGGAAACAACTTTTTTATAACAATGTTATATTTTGTTGCACGTGAACGATTAATCATTGCATCCTTTAAGTAGTTTCTCTTATGAGCGTTAGTATTTTGTAAAATCTCTTTAAAACACTTAAATCTTTGGATGAATATCTTAGTGGTATATTTTTAAAAATTAATTCATATAATCCTTTTGTTCCTTTATATCTATGCTCACCAATAATGATGTAATCGTCTTGAGTTATTTCAAGCTTTGAATCACCAATCTTTAATTCATTCCCATCAATTCTTGCTCCGTATATGTGTGATCTACTCAAATTCGGGTTTGATTTCATGTCATGTAGCATTTTCATTATATATTTTCTTCCAAGAGGTCCATGTTGTAATATATCGCTACTCAATTGAGTTAAATTTGGAATAGATTGTTCAGCTTCAGGTATTGGCTGTTCTTCTCCCTTTTCAACAATTGGTTCTTCTTCTTCTTTTGCTTCTTCTTGCTCACTAGCACTTGTGTATGAATCATCATCTTCTTCTTTTTTTAATGCTTGTACTTCTTGTTTAGAAACTGGTAGTAAAACATCTCCTTCATAACGAGGTTTACCAATAGTTTCTGATATCTGTTTTAAAGGTTCCGTAATAGGTTTAAATGTAGTCTCTAGAAATTCTTCTCTTTCACTTAAACCCATCCTCAATGCACGATTCTTCATCCTAATAGAATCACTGAGTGATTTTATTTCTTTTAATAGTTTTTCTTGATTCACCATGTTTACACTGTGAAGTTCAACGTGTAACTAGATGTAGCATCGGTAGTTCAACGCATAAATACAAATTTATCCAACCCTATACGATATCTACCATTTTTAATATCTTCTTCCTTCATAATAACGAGAAAGCTATATTTCTCATTCCATGCTTTGCCACACATCTCTTTAAATTTTTCAAATGGCATATCCGCATTTACATGATCATTATATATATGCTTTAAATTTGTTTCATCTTGCTTGAAGATGATCAACATATTTGCATTGTCTCTTATAAGTTGTTTTGGAATTTTACTGTATGTTTGACCAATGTAAATGCTATCAATATTATGATGTCTTCCCATAGCAAAATAATTCCTTATTGTGTCATGATTTTCACAAGAAACATCGTCAAATATAAAAATAGAAAATGGTTTTGCTTCATTTGGTTGCATAATTGTTTCACTGGCATTAAACTTGTAAAAATTTACTTCAGGTACACTTGCAAGTACTTTATCCAATAATTGATATTTTGGTTGTTGCAATGATTTTGAAAAAATGTATATATTGTTAAAACGCAATCCTTTAGGATTAGTTATAAGGTTAAAAACAACATTAGTTTTTCCACAATTTGAAGGACCAGTTATTAGACACCTTATCGTATTTGGTAGTAATTCACCATGTTTTCCATAATTTAACTTATCATTGTCAACTGTCAATTCATCAATGTTATTGATATTAAATCGATCTTTTTGTTGTACAATCTCCATCTTGTATAAAGGTTAAACACACAATGAGCTATTAAACAACTATACTAAGTCTTTTGAAGGAATCCAAGAGTCTTCACTTTTATCAAACCCTAACCACCGGACTTTAACCATATCCTTTTTTCTTTGTAAAATCTTCTCGACAAGATATACATCACCAACTGTTGATTTCAACAATTCGTGTCCGTAGAATCCACCTTGAAGTAATTCACCCTTGTTATCCTTTAATAAATAGGTTTCAGGTATAGTTGGTTGCACTTTATAAATTGTAAATACTTCATTAGTCCAATTTGGTAGATATCTTTTACTAAATACACCTTTGTATTTGCTTATACGAACTTTATCGTTGACCTTGAACTTCTTTGGTTGCAATTTTTCTAATTTCGGTGTTGTATTATTTTTAATGCGTTGTAATACAATTTTCGCATTAGCACTGTTTACCTGGATAGGTTTCATTCCAATGGTACGATGATATTTGTTGTTATACTGTTTTATAAGTTGTGGTAATATGTCATACCACACATATGATCCTCGTTTTGAAAATTGTTTATACATCGCACCTTTCAATGTTCTATTGAATCTTTCAATTATTGAAGCTTTAACTTCAGAATTTGTAGAATAATGATTTATTTGATATTTCTTCATCAAAGCTCTAAAGTCTTTATTAAAATATTCTTTTCCATCATCGGTCTGTAGATGTTTAATTTTAAATTTATTTCTTTGTATTGTGGTTTCCATAGCTTTTGTAACACTTTTACCAGTCTTATCCTTCAATGGTAAAGCGTCAGCTATTTTAGTAAAACAGTCTATAATTGTTAAAATATATTTAAATCCTTTGTTTAATTTACTGTGCGGTATCATTTCAATGAGATCAGCTTGATAAAGATCATTCATCCCTTTAATGATTGTACTTCTTCTTGGAAATCTTCTTCTTGCTGGTTTATGTAGTTCATTTACAATCTTGTCCTTCACACTTTCCATCTTCAGATGTTGCTTGTACACCGCATGTAAAAATACTGATCCATAGAATAGTTTATTCTCATTTATATAGCTTGAATATAGGTCAAGGCCATTTCATATTAGTGTAAAAAAGAGGGAACATGGCATTGGGCTTGCCATGTCCCCTCTTCTTTACGGAAAGGAAAAAGGAAGAAGGTAGAGGGCGAAGAATAGGTTTACTGGTCAATAGGGTTTAGAGAGTAGTGGCCGAATGGTAAAGTATTAATTTTATCTTCTAAAATATGGCGCTTGTCATCTTTGTAGCTTAATGCCCACTTTGTTTGTTTGACACTAAATAGTTGATGATTATAACTTCTAATAGTGTTGAACGTTGCAGTTGTTTCAACATTTTCAAACAAACATCTTTTATAATGTTCAAACTGTACGTTCTTCTTCAGGAAAGAAGTTTTTATTCCTTTGGCCTTCTTCGTGACTTGATGTTCGTTCCTCTCGTTTATGTACAGTTGAAATGAATACAGTTTGGACATTAATGCTACAATTTCCATCATCGGCACACCATTTGTTTCATCTTTAAATTTTCCCAATACTTTCTTATTTCTGTCATAGTCGTAATTTGGATGATCCTTAGGATAATCGGAAAAGTCGAAATCATCTTTATATATAAAGGTGCGTAGATCTTCATACATGTCATTTGTTTTAATCCAGTAAATTAGTGCATCCGTGTCCATATATGCAATACCAATGTTCTCTCTTCCATAATAGTTAACCATCTTCTTATAATGAAACTCGTACATATGTGTTTTTGAAATATCCAAGATTGACATTCCAAGATACAAAGGACGATCCATTGTAACTGACTTCTTGTTCATGGAAATAACAACTAGATTTTCATTAATAATTATAGATGAACCAAAGTTTGGTTGTTGCACCAATTTCTGTAATTTTACTGGATCAGTTACCAATTTGATATCCTTATGTTTCCTTTTGTTTTCCAAAGTCTTGCCAAATATTGCGTTATTCATTAATTTGAAAAAATCTTTTTGAAAACTTGATGTAGCGGTGGCTCTTCTTCTTGTGTTGTTGTCGATGTAAGGTTTTAACCAACAAGATTGAGAAAATTGTAGTACTCGATTAATTTTTGTAATTCTCAATCCTAAGTCTAAAGCTTGTTGTATCATCCAGTAATGTCCAACATATCGAGACTTGTCGGTTAAAGTCATCATTAATTTTGGCCATCTTCCAGTAGGGGAAATTTCAGTCTTCGGAAGAAGTGGTAAATCATAATGTTGATCATGAAGATGTTCAGGATATTCAAAATTAACATCAAAAATGTAACCAGTTTCACCATGCTTCGGTATATCCATTATGTTTCCAATCGATTCTGGATCTATCCATTTAAAATTATCATATGGAAGGGGATTCGACATTGCCCATCCGTATAAGTTATTTGCATCGAAATAACCTAGGAATGTTGTTGGTTTTGATGCATCATAATCGGGCAGATACTTGTTGTTCGCCTTGAAATGTCGTGTAACGCTTTGCGTCAATCCCCCTCGAACTCCTGACTCTAACATCATAACCATATCTATATCAGTAAGAAGTTGTATTTTACAATTTGTTTCTTTCAACATAGCTTGCCATGCTAATCCAGGTGAAGTGTACGAATGAAGAGGGTCCAATCCATATGCCGCAAAACATGTATTTCTAAATTCTTCCATTATATCACATAGTAAAGTTACATCCAATTTAACATAAAAATCTGAATATTCTCCCAATGTTCTAAATCCTAAATCGTTCCATACTTTACATGCATGATCATAGTCCTCTTGAGATATGTCCATGTCATAAAGTTTACTTTTGAATTCTTCTTTAGCCGGAAGTGATGTTTCATTAAATCTTTCTAAACTGTCTATGTAATCATATGGAAACACACCTTTCCGAAGTACCAAATCCAGTTTGTCGTTATTTACAATCTTCTTTGTTTCGATGAAATCTTGTTTCCTTAAATTTTCTGAAAGTTTGGATAAACTCGATGGCATAAATCTGTAGGAGTCTAAGAATCTTAGTTTCATGTTTCCAACTTCTTTGGAAAAACTTATGAACTTCTCTGAAGTTTCAGCTAACACATCGATTTTAGCGTCGTCTCTTCCTAGTTCAGGTATTATAAAATGAGCATCGTACCCACTGAGGTTATGCAGAACCACAGGAATAAATAGTGGTAAACGATAGCTCAAGTTGCATTTATTACAAGCAGCACCCCTGTAATAACCTGTGAGGTGATCGTGATCTTT
Organism: Neoaliturus tenellus; assembly: GCA_030545055.2. Classification (NCBI taxonomy): domain Eukaryota; kingdom Metazoa; phylum Arthropoda; class Insecta; order Hemiptera; family Cicadellidae; genus Neoaliturus; species Neoaliturus tenellus. The sequence goes on from CM061532.1 coordinate 110,469,600, forward strand.
AACTTTATAATTCTCAATAGTAAAATCATTTTTGCATAAGAAACATCGAGTTGCATTTTCATGTTGAATTTCTTCTTCTTCCTCCATCGGTTTCATTGGTACAATATTTGTATATAATCTTTGTGCATTTCCAGCTATTGAATATAAGTGATCAAGAAATATTTTTTCTACATTTTCACCACGATATACTAGAGGTTCTGAAGTTAATCCATATCTGTTTAAATGTTCTTCTGATAATGTTGATTTAACCATTAAACAAAAACTATTTGGTTTGTGCATTTGATATTTGACACTTTTTCTAGCTTCACAATTTTCATCTTCTATAGGAATTAGTGTTGATTCAAAGTCCGCATATACAACTATAGGGATACGGTATTGATGATGAACCTTTTGAAATGTAACAAATGCTCTGTTTTCCGAAGGTAAATTAATCTTTGCTTCATAATTATTGTTACATAGCCTTTTGTGCTCTTGTAACCATTCTCTTCCTTGTCTTCCTTCTCGTTGAAAATTAAAACATCTCTTGCAAATTATCTTTCTGTGTCGAGCTTTAGAAAGCTGCTTGTTAACAAGAGAGTCGAATTTCTTAATGTACACATAGTGAGACACATCTCCTCGCGTTAGTAGTAGTAAATCCGTATGATCTGGTAGCTCTTCTTTTACAACACGTAAAGGATACACTTTGTTTGAACTATCTAATGCAAAAACATTGATAGATGTACCAGGATTTTTCTTCTCAAATTTTGATATATCTTTCAGTGATACAGGGTAAGTAATTCCTTGAAAATTGTACCTATGTCTTTGATTTTCATAGTGTTGGTTAGGTTTATCGAAATGATTTGGTACAAACTTAGATGTCATCGCATATCTAAAACATTCATTATCTTGATTTTTCACATTAATACATGATCTTGTATCCTTAATTCTTTTAGGCAAAGGAATGTAACTAGATCCCATTAGTCCATATCCATGTTTATGAACTCTTATATCTAATACTTCAATACTTGTAAGACTCCATCCGGATCCTCTTCCTTCGTGTTCCTGAATTTTTGTTAATATTTCTTCTATACAGTTTTCTACTATTGAATCAATGTTTGAACTTTCCATAATGGTTCGGTTTTTTGTTATGAATCCTCTTGGTGATAATTCTTCTTGTACATTTATAAACATAGCTTCTAGTAGTAAACCAAATTTAAGAAAGTTCAATCTTTTCAATTCTTCTTTTAAAGTTTTACTTACAATTGGTTTTGCTTCTCTAATAAATTCTTCTAGCTTCAAGTTTTCATTTTGAATCTTATGATGCATTACTACTTTACCGGGTAATGCAAATACTTGTAGATTCGGTAAAGTAGTTGAAGATGTTGCAGTTATTTCATCTTGTTCTTCTTGTTCTTCTTGTTCTTCTTGTTCTTCTTGTTCTTCTTGTTCTTCTTGTTGTTCTTGTTGTTCTTGTTTTTCTTCTGGGTTGTTGTGAATTAGTTCTTTATGACAGTCTAATAGAATTTCATCGTGAAACGATTCCGAACATTTATCGCAACGATACATGTTGAGATGTTTACTCTTCGAAATTTCACCAAGAAATGAAGTGGGCTCTCACGTTCCTCCTATTATAATGGTTCCCCCACCACTATTTCATCCTCTTCACTATCCTAGAAAATCAAACATTTTCAACAAAATATTAACCTTTTACAAACTAATTGTTCATTCGTGTTCTTTATTCCCATTGGAGTTTTAGTATATACTTCTTTATATTCAAACTTTAACAAACTTTCTTTTAACATCTGTTAGGACAAATGTTATGGGACAGATGTTAAAAGAACAAATGTTGGAGAGGAAATGGCTAGAGCACAGGCACTTGGTTAAACTAAATTTGCGCATAAATTAACTAGAGTTGAACTGAAAATTCGCATAAATTAAAAGTTAGTTCAAAACTAAAATTCGACAGTGTTAAAAAACTCTAACAGTTGAATAAAAATAAACATTAATTCAAAACTGAAATTCAACAGTGTTAACCAAATTCTAACAGTCAAACAAATAGGTCAAGGTAATCCAATTTAACGCGAGAACGAGGAATAGAGCACTAAGTGGCATGTTAGTCCATTACCACAAAGTGATCTATTCCTCGCTCTCTATTCTACATCTACTTTTTTCAGTTTACTTATTTATATTAAAATGTTCAAATTTTACTATGTAGAATGTCCATTCTTTCTCTTCAACTCTTCGATTGTTTTTAGCAATTGTAACAAATATTCGTTAGTTTTCACCAAAGTCTTTAGTTTGCTACATCCAATTTTAATGGAAGGTATTATAAGTTGTAATTTTATAAGTTCAATCTTTTCTTTCTTGCGAATTTCTTTCTTTATTATATTATTCCTTATTTTTGCTGAAGATTTAAACTCCATGTTGTTTCTGCTAAAGCCACAATAATAATAAAAGTCTCTTGAAACAACCTGCATTTATACACATTCCCCCACCACTTTATAATCCCCACTCCTTTCCCCTTCTTCTTTATATGTGGAAGGAAGTATTATAATTAGATTCCTAATATTTCTTTTCCTTCTTCACTACGTGGGGGGAGGGTAATTTGTTATTACACTAGTTGTGCAAGAAAATAGCCGCCAGTGTCCACACCTTGTTCGTAGCACTCCATCATAGATTGTGCCCACTGCAACATGCGGTCTCTGTCATTTGGTGTGACAAGGAAAGAATGACTATCACCATACAATATAAAAGAGTCAATTCGTACATAACATCCTGAGTCCAACCATTTATTAGCTTCAGCCATAAACTTTTCTATTGTATCAAATGGAAATTGTGGATCAATTGCTATGACTTTACGTTCTTCACTAAGTTCAACAGTATAATCATCATCGTCCTCATCATCTTCACTTTCACTGTCGTTACTTAAAGTGTCTTCAGATTGTTCAAAAACATCAGAAATTTCAGAAAAATTAAAATTTTCATTCATATGAGGAGGCATTTTGAAGCAAGAAATATTGTAAACAGCAGAGACGAAACGACAAGAGCGGCGTGTAGAAGAAAAATGAAGGGGTGACCAACGCTCGCTCCGCTTTTATAATAGTATGCAAATGAGGGATAGGTGCTGACCATGACCAGTCATCAACCCAAAGGAGTGGGGGAAGTACTTTTCTTACTACTTGGATGGAAGTAGGTTAGTAGGTCACGAGACTTAGAGTGTTAAAAAATAATGGGGGAGAAACACAACGCTATAACGCGTTGTGTTTCTCCCCCAGTATTTTTTTAAGCAATAATTTGGAAAAAGCTATGTGAATTTACTTGCTACGCCCCCACCTTGTAATACCATCCAGTTTGTGTCTGAGGAGATAGTCTTTAGAGTCTAACTCATAAACTGATTTCTCTTTGCGCAAGGATTCAATCACTTTAATATTATATCTTACGCCGTTACAAGTTGCCAAAATGTGTTTGTTGTCAATAACACTTTCAAAAAAATAGACACAACCTCTCTTAAGCCTATTTCCTTTCACACCAATAATTTTGGATTGGTATTCAACAGTGGGGGTTTCTGTCACTTGTGGTTCAGAAATGTGTTTTACGACATGTACACGGCAAAAACTTTCGTTTTTTACACATTTCCTCCCACAAGGTGATCCTTTCTTAATTCCCCTAGTAAGCATTTCAGGGCAAGTAGTGGGACGGCTAAATGCCCTACGACGCTCTTCTTGTAATAATTGAAATTGCTCTGAAGGAGCGGGTTTAGGAGTAGGTTTAGGAGTAAGTTTAGGAGCTGGTTTAGAAGCTGGTTTAGGAGCTGATTTAGGAGATGATTTAGTAGCAGGTTGAGAGGAATCAGTTTTGTGATAGGTATGATCTTCAGGTGTACTAAGTGGTGGGGTAGGAGGCAATGGTGATAGTGGGATAATAGGTGTGCTAAGACGATGAACAATGGTTTCAACGGAAGGGGTATTAGGATGGTGGTGAACTGGCTTCTGCGGTGGCGGCATAGTAGTTGATGGTGGTGCGGAGTCCTTTGAAGGCGAAGGCGGTGAAAAAATACTACGAAGTCTAGAAGTGTTGGTTGGCGGAAGAATAGCTCCAGAAGTTGAAGGTTGAGATGCAAGTCGATTCTTGTAGCAATCAGGAAGGTTTTTGAGGCGAAGAGTTTTCTTAGGTGCAGGAACAGCCGTAGTAGAAATAGAAGTCGAAGTAGAAGTTAAAGTAGAAGTTGTAGTTGGCAGAGATAACATGGTTGTGGCTCCAAGTTCGCAGCGTAACGTCTGTAATCAGAATGAAATGTTAGCCGCAGTCGGTGCGTCTTTTATAACAATATGCAAATGAGAGGGGTAGGGGGGGGGGGAGGGCGGGGGGGAGGGGGGGGTCATTGACCCTTCCGAAAGTGGGTCAAGGTCATTCAAGATTTATAATGATCCAAGGTGATGGGAACAGTAATACTGTTCCCACCACCCTGTTTGCCTAGCGGTTCCCACTCCCAACCCACTAGTTACGTTCTGCAAGGGAGGTCCCTGGGCCGTCCGCATCAAAGCGTAACTTCCCGTCCGCATCAAAGCGTAACCATTAATTTCAGGGAAACTGGAACAGTTAATGCAGAAACGCAACTCTAACCCCACCCAAACTAATCCCACCCATCATATTCCTAAACAAAATGCAAAAAAAGTCCGACTTGCGGATGTCCCACCCATTTTAAATGAAGTTCAACTGAACTTCTGAATTTACAGTTAATCTACCCCCTAACATCTAGCTGTAAGGCAAAACAAACATAAATTATTAGTACCAACACATCATTATTAAAAACCAAATAATTCAACACAACCAAATACCATCATTATTCTTAAAATTAATACACCTTAATGCTAAATACCATCATTATTCTTAAAAATTAATACACCTTAATGCTAAACCCAACTTATAACTAACATCGCAATGCGCAAATTATTTCTTAAATTAAATACACCTTACAACTAAACACACACACACACACACACACACACATACCATATTGCATTAAAAAACGCAACATAGTAGAAGAAGTTCAAATATATATAGGCCTACTATATATTTGAAACCTCTTGCTGAGTCGCCAACAACCTTTCGCTATGAAAGTTTGTTGACGACTAACGCTAAAATCAGGCTCGTATTGCTCCTCGGATTCTCGAGTAGTGGGGGAAGTTGTTTCACTCCAGTACAGTGTTCAATCCAGTCCAGTTCGCAGCAGTGTAAAAGGAAGGCAAAGGAGTGGGGAGCGGCGCATGCGCAACAACACAAAACCAAGGTTTGAGGTTAGAATTATCCATGTGCAGTAGCGCTAAAGTGAGTAATACAGGACTAGGCGCATGCGCATAGCATGGACTGATTCCGGTCCGGAGAACTCGTTGTATGCGCAGCAGGTTTGAGGTTAGAATTATCCATGGCAGCTGCCATGTTTGGTCTGGTTTCACCACATAGAGTCAGCAACCGGTGGTGACCGGTCATTGGCCTAGAAGGAGTAGGGAAAGGTAGTGACCGGCCATTGACCCAGAGGAGTAGGGGAAGGAGTGGGGGAAGGGGGGGGGGCTCCATTTTTTCGGGGGGGGAGGGGGGGGGGAGAGGGGGGGAGGGGGGGGGAGGTCATTGACCTTTCCGGTCGGTCATTGACCCCAAGGAGTAGGGATAGACACAGAACCCTACTTCTCTTACTACTCAGGTGAAAGTCGGTCAACCAGTCATTTGCTTGCCATCTGCCGCCATCTGGCTGGAGTTATTGCCTCTATAAAGGTGGGTAGTTTATCGCGCTACAAACATTCATTGCCTCGCATCCGCTCGGTCATCATCTCTCATTAGTTTTATGTTATGACTACTTCACTTACTAGGTTTGAGGTTAGAATTATCCATGGAATAGCCTTCGTAAATTCTAACCTATAAAATTACTACTCTGGCGTTCTGTTTCAATTTCTTTTACACTTCATTTTATATCTCAGTCTTCTTTTAACTTCTGAACTTAACACATCGGTTATAATGACTGCACAATGTTTAAAATTAAAGCTTTTGCGAACACAATACATATTACGAAGTACTTCTAAACCTTCAATTTCAAAGTGTAGAACTAATTTAAATAGAGTTAGGAAGAAGTACAGTTTTAACCCATTATACTCAAAGACTTCGCAGGTTAATGTTGATGATAATGTTATTTACAACATTTTGCATTCTATGTTACAATTCAACAACTTTGAACTTGTTACACCTATCGACTGTGTTCAACAAGTTTTTTTATTTTACCCCTACTATTCCTCATATAAGCGCTGTCACCACAATTCCTACTTCATGCTCCTCTATTCTCTTCAGCTAAGCTAAAGTTTGAGGTTAGAATTATCCATGGCGGCCGCCATGTCTAGTTCACTTTCACCACATAGAGTCGGCGACCGGTTATTGGTCTAAAGGAGTGGGGTAAGGGGTGGTGGGGGGAAGGTTGCCATTTTATAAGCCCTCTCCCTAGGCGGCGCTTCTCATTCGATCGCCAACTTTCAAACGATAAACACCTCTCCCATGGCACGAATCAATTATCCCGCTATCACCAACTACTTCAACTTAAAACTATTTCTGGTGATAGTTGGATAGAATTTTTTAAAACTTACTCTGGATGACCTTGACATATTTTCCGCATCTCAGTTATAAGTTTGAATTTCAATTTTGAACTAACTCTTAATTTTTCTTCAACTGTTAGAGTTTCGTTAACACCGACGAATTTCGATTTTGAACTAACTTTTAATTTATGCGCAAATTCACTTCACCCTAACGCCAACACTATCGCCATCTCCACCCCAACCTATATGGCATAAAATATAACTACAGCATCTCATATATACCCTCTAACCCCCACCGAAAGCTATGTGACATGGCAGCTGGCGCCAGCTGCCGCGGCACGTGGCCCGGTGGGCACGTGGCCGGTTTTAAAAGTGACCAAAACACACTACTAATATGGAATGACCTCCATACCATATAACAATTATGTGTGTTTTTATTTTTAATTTAATCTTTTATTAAAATAATAAACCGAACCTTTCTAATGTTCACTTAAACACACCGTTCCGTTTAAATGTGCTTTGGCCTTTAGAGTCTTTTCAGGGCCAATTACCGTTAGTAATATTTTTCCAAAGGGGAAATTCAATGAACGGAAACACATAAAAGTATAAGGTGAAAATTCGGTCATTAGTATAGGCAAAAGCAACTTCCACAAGCGTTCGAAACTTATATCGCAATGTATTTAATTAGGCCTAATCTTATAGAAAATGTTTGTTCATTACTAACCAACCATAATCACAATTAGTAGGTATAGCAAAAATATTACAATCTTACCAACTAGCAACAATACTATTTTATGCTTAGATACTCACAATTACCCGGCCCTTCCATATATAAGTATTTCTAACACTACCGAACGAAGTTTACAAAGTGTAATAGACTCTGGAGTGGTTTTGGGAAGATTTTCAATGTGTTGGATAGATTTTTATGGAATTAAAAAGTAAAAAAAAATTAAAATCAGGTTTTCTTAGCCACTAATGAGAACTGTTGGTTAACAGTACACGCATCCAGTCAAAATATTGGAAATTTCATTCTCAACATTCTACCCAATCTTCATTTATCCTCAGTTGAATAGAATTAATCATCACGGGCTTCGACAAAGATTGTTTTTATGTAAGAATAAGGCTTGTTGTTGTTCTATGGTGGACTAAGTTTAGTAAAGAGATCCGAATCCTATACCTCATGTTTTCTATAAAATGCTCTATATTTTTCATCACACTGTACGGGAAACAGCTATATTCATCACCAGCTGAGAGTGTAGAAAAACCGTTTTCCCTCTCTAGAGAGGGAAAATCAGCTGTTGATTTTCCCACACTAGTAATTAGTTATGATTACTGACACAAGTAGCGCTAGCAGTTGTTCTCAATAATGTAATCAGCTGTGTAAAACAGAATCACTGTTTTCATTGTACTGCGGAAATCAATTGAGCATCCATAGGTGGTGTCTTAAACTTGCATTATTTAATTAATTACTATTATTAATTATATACAGTGTGATGAAAAATATCGTTCATAACTCGAGTAGAAAGTGTTATTCCGTGCCTTGATCGAAATTCCGCGCTCGGCTAAAGCCTCGCGCGTAGACTCGATCTCGGCCCGGAAAAGACACTTTCCACTCTTGTTATGAAATATACTATAGGTTGTTGTCTTCAATTAGGTGTTAGGAACTAGTAGGCCTATATCAATACACTTCACTCACTTTAGTTTAATGTTACTCCTACTACTGTAGTTAATAGTCAAATTATAAAATTCCTTCATTAACATTACTAACATTCGAAAGGGTGTTGCATTTTAATATCAACTCATATATCTTGTCATAACTTCCCACAAAATACTTTCAATTGGAGCTAAGCTGTAAAGCCAAATACTTCTAAACTATTAAGTTGAATATCTTTGAATGTGAAAGTTTTTCGTTCTAGCCCTCTTAAAAATATATTTTTTCTGTTTTTTCTTATACGTGCCTTAATTTTAATTTCATGAAATAAAACTCTGAAGACATTTTATATAGACATACCAAAGTACCCTGGATGTCAAGAGATGACCGCAAGAGGAAATTAAAGCAATACGAGACCTGCGGTTTCATGTTTTGTGATGACTGATGACGTCTTGCTCTGTCTTTACTACGTAATGATAACATTTCCTCTTTAGTATGAAATTCTCAACTATTCCCTATGGAGTGGAGAGCTGACTCTAATTTATTTTATTAGATCATAAAAATTGTTTCTGTAATTTGTTATTTTATTTCTTGTATAAATTTAAATTTTATACACTAAAACATATCATTCTAAAATTGTCATTGTTGTGAGACTATAAAAATTATGTACTATGTATTACAAAAAGGTGTACTAAAAGTTGGATCAGATGAGTTACCATTGGCTTATGAAAATAACCCAAGCAACAGGTTTTTAGTGAACAGTTATGAAGAATACTTTTTTTTATTTCGTAAATATTGATTGTCGTTGCAAACATAAACTCTAAGAATGATTTTAGTTTATCAGGGTACCCATAGATATTTTAGAAATAGCTTTTCAAATTTATTCCTTAATATTTCAACCATTGACTATGAATACACAACCCCATGTGAATTCATAGTCAATGTTTCAACAGTTGGGCCTCTCTATATGTTTTTTTGTCCTCTACAACAAAATAGCACATTCGTGGTTTATATTCTAGTTTTTAAAACCAAAAATTTACCGACTTTACTTAGATAGCATTATATTACAAAAAAATGGGTTTCGATGTAAATTATTTATTTGACACTCATATTTATAAAATAACTATTTTAAATATTCAAATCACATATCAAAAATAAGAGTAAAAACCGTTCAATCAATGAGACCCAGTGCACATTAGTTAAAATTGTAAGAATAATAAAAATCTCAGTTTCACTTGTATTATTTTCGAATATAGAAGTCCCAGCATAAATAAATCCAGGTCTCTGACAATCCCAAAAGTTTTAATTGCCTGTCACTTGTCTGTTTAACACTGTGTAAATTGAAATCCTTTGAATAATGAGAAGGATAATTTACTTTTTGATTACTCCATTAAAAACAATCTAATATCTAATGGTTATAAAATAGCTAATAATGGTTGTAACACAATATATCAATGTTACTCCTACTGTTACTCCTAATATAATGGTTGTGTTGTAATAATAGTAATGATTGTAATATACATGATAAAATTAAATACATTATTGAAACGGAGTACCCTTTTTAATTTAAAATAATTTATTTTACAACTAATTTTGGTGGCTTTTATTTTGTAAATTTTTGATTAGATAAAGGCCATTATCAAGTCACTATAAATAAACAACCTTTAAACTAAACAAAACAAATTTTTATAATTATATGATAACACAAAAATAAGTTTTTTTCTCTTTAATAAATCATTTCTTCTTATACATAATGAGTATTAAGTATTAAATATATAATAATATTCAATGGTTAGTAATGATTTCAACAGTGTTAAAGGAATACCCACACTCAGTGATGTCTTTCTACAATACACGTCGCGCAGTAACTGTTTAGCTCAAGCGAGAAAGACCTACTTTACGCTCTTAATACATAAATAACCATTGTTCTATGGGTACCCTGTTGTACGTGTGATATATGGAGTTGTAAGAGTCAAATATGGAATAAACATATTTCAAATAAACTCTAAAAACTCTATTTCTACATATGAAAACTATATGTATACGGTATATATCACTTTTATTTTACATAATATTCAATGTAATTAAATTAAATTTAATTTCTCCATAGCACTAAATACTGTGTAAAATTCTGCATTCCTGAAATTCTGTATTGATGAACGATTAGGGCCTTTAGGTGAAAACTATAGCACCATAGGACCAACGTAGACCTATCACAAATCACTTCCCATAAATCAGAAATTAAGCCAGAAATCAGAATATTTATTGTCAATAGACATACAAAAAATATGTATTGACAATCGTCCAATAGTTATAATACACAATTAATTACAGTTCCAATATCCATGCTTTGAGGGCGTTCACAATCATCCACCGCAAAGAGGTTTGTTTACGTTTTTGCCTATCACATGACAAATTCCAGACAATTTATTTGTGGGATATTGGTCACGTGATAGGCAAAAACGTAAACAACCCTCTTTGCGGTGGATGATTGTGAACGCCCTAAATGTAGGTTATTTTGAAGTTTAAAACTAAAACAAGAATATTGAGCTGAGCAAGTTTCAAAACAATAAAAACTTACAATTTGTGAACATTCCAGTTTATGTTAAAAAAAAAAATCATCAGCTTTATACTGTATAGACATTCACTCATTAATATTTGCTTTAGGTTCAGTTTAAAACTATCATGAGGGACAAGGACTTAAAAACTTGTGGAACAGAATTGTACAACTCTCTCTATATATAATAAATGGTATCAGATAACTGACACATACTTTCTCCCAAGAAAATGAAAAGGTGTTAAAAGCCTCAAAACATTAATGTCTTGATGGCTCAGTCGGATAGCCACCAGGTGAGCAGCACTAGTTTTTTCATCCAAAAATTGAGTTTTTTAACATATTTTGCTCTATAACTTTTGAACGTGCATTTTCCCGGAGATGCGGGTGGTGTCATTTTATTCAGCATTTTAAATCTTAATAAACCACAAAAATTTAATCAAAATCGTTAGAGCCATTTTTGAGACATTTTGGTTTTTCACGTTTTTTGAGGGTTTTTGGGGGTGAACTACCCTTAAAAATTAAAAATATAAAAAAATGAAAAAAAACGCCTGGAATTATTGTGGGTTTGAACCTACATACCAAGTTTCACCGAAATCGGACCATTGGGGCATTCTCTAGCTTTGTTTACATCCTGACACACACACACACACACACACACACACACACACACACACACACACACACACACACACACACACACACACACACACACACACACACACACAGACATCACTCTGAAAACCCCTTTTTTGGACTCTGAGGGCACCAAAACAAAAAAATTTACCAACAACTCAAATTTTAAAATTTTGACGAAACCAATACTTTCTTCATATATACATTTATAGGGAGAAAGGGGGCTCCAAAATGGATATATACATCATCAAAGGAATTGGAAAATTTTTACGAATACAATACTTTCTCCATATACTATGGTACAGAGGGAGAAAGTAAAAATGAATCCCTATTTTTCTGGTCATGGCATCACGCATGAATGGCTGAACAAATTCCACTAATTTTGTTTTGTTATGTTTCTTATTGTCAGGAGAAGGAGAATATTAAAGAAAAAAAATTAAGAAGTTTCACAGGGCTCCGCACAACACGTCTTCAAAGTTACCATGTTATTCTTATGGAGGCAACAATTTTCTACTGGAATTAAAAATATTGGTACTTTAAACCGCTGTTCACCTTTAAAGTATTGAGGAGGAGATCGGCAATAACAAAACTATAGGATACTAGATGTTATGCGTCACCATGATGTAAATACATCATTTCCCGTCACGGTTTCGGCCGGGATTAAATATCTTTCGCTCCACTGCACTGAAAAATTACTCCAGGGCCTACAAGTTTGAAATTTGATACGGATGTTCCTCTTTGCTCATAAGTGCACAATAAGAAACGATTTTGCAAAATTCCATCAGGGCTCCGTCCCTCAGGTCAAAATTTCAATATATGTTATACACATGGCCAATTTATATATTAATTAAGAAAACAACAAATAAAAAATACTATAGTGCCTGGGGGGTTGGGAATTTTGAGTGATCCCTTTGCTCATAGGTGTTCAATAAAAAAAAGGGTTTTGTACATCTCCTGTAGAGCTCTGCCCCACATGACTTAAAAATTACCCAAGGCCTATACGGTTGCAATTTCATAGGTTCCTCTTTGTTCATAGGTAGGCCTACTCACTTAGAAAAGGTTTTTCGAATATATTTTTTTAACACTTTAGGGCTCTGCCCCACATGACTTAAAAATTACTCTAGGGCCAATGGGGTTGAAATTTGAAATGGTCGTTCCTATTTGCTCATTTGGTTGTCATTATTTGGTTTTTGCAAATAAAGTTTTTGAAGTTAATTAGGGCTCCGCCCCACATATGGCTCCAAAATTACTCCAGGGCCTAAGGGTTGAAATTTAACATGGACCTCTTTCTTTACTAATAGGTGCTCAAGAAGGTGCTCACTAACAGGTGCCAGTCTCTAACGGTTCTTCAATGTTTTTGAGGCTTCACCCCACTCAGAACCTCAAAACTACCTTAGATCCTACCTCGTTGACATTTAATGTGGACATTTGTCTTTGCTCATATAGGTACTCAGTGAGAAAAGGTTTTGCAAATATAGTTTTATAATTTCTTTAGGGCTCAACCCCACAGGACTTAATATTGAGTATTATGGCCTGAGGGGGTTAAAATGTATTCTTAAGAAACTTTCAAATTCAAATTAAATTTTTTGACATGGTCGTTCTTCTTTGCTCATAGGTACTCACTGAGAAAATGTTTTTAGCAAAATTCCTTCAGAACTCCGCTCACACTTCATTCTTTCAATATAATGTCTTCTATAAATTCTTAAGGAGGAAGATTTTATTGCTCTTATAAGGTATTTAGACTATTATTAACTTTAAAATAAATTCAATCACGGGCGAATCCGTGATGTGCAACATCTAGTTAACTATAAAAAAGTCGGTAGATGACTTGTCGGCTAGTGAAGTGGAAGATGTCCACTATCAGCTGTTAAACAGCATTTAAATAAAAGGAAACATTTAAAACTAACCAATAGGAGAGCTAGAAATCACTGAGGTGGGGGTAACTCCCTCAATGTCTTTTTCCCTAGCTGGCCAACAAGTCATCTTTTTTTTATATAAAAAAGGGTATTCAAAGAAAAATGTAAAAAAGGGAAAAGTTGATAAATGAACAAGTGAACTTCGATTCTAGCGGAACCTACCAGAATATATTCCCGAACATCTGGTAGCTAATAGGATTTAAGCATGTACACCATTTAGTTTCCCGGCACTTCCTGCACCAATAGTATGTAATCTTATTTATTATTTATTATCTTATACTCTAAAACAAGCTCCATTTGTCAGGGCAAAGTTTTTTTTTGCTCCAAGGATTTTTGATTTTTTGATTGAATATGGGGGTTTTGGCCACCAGAAATCGATTGCCGGTGGTCCCATAGCTGGGAAAAATCCGGTTTTCGCGCTAGAGCCCTTCAAAGTTTCCATGTTATCCTTATGGAGATTTTATTAATTGAACAAAAAATCAGCTGATAACTGTAGATAATATAAAACAATGTGTTATATCTTTAAAGGAAAATTATACCAAAGTGCGGGAAATTTCTGCCTGGCGAGTGAGAAAGAAAGTAATAATTTTACCGAACTTAAGCTCGGTCCCCCTGGTTCTTATACTCTAAAACAAGCTCCGTTTGTCCGGGCAAACTTTTTTTTCGTTCCAAGGATTTTTGATTTTTTTATTGAATATAGGGGTTTTGATTACCAGAAATCGATTGGAGCTGGTCCCATGTCTGGGAAAAATCCGGTTTTCGTTCTAGAGCACTTCAAAGATCCCATGTTATCCTTATAAAGATTTTAGTACCAGGGGGACCGAGCTTAAGCTCGGTAAAATTATTACTTTCGTTTCTCACACAAAGCTCGTTCGCTCCGCTCACTCGCCAGGCGGAAGGTTTGCTGCACATTGGTATGATTTTCCTAAAACCACAGGTTAAAGATGTAACACATTGGTTTATTTTATCTACAGTTATCAGCTGATTTTTGTTCAGTTAAAAAATTTCCATAAGGATAACATGGGATCTTTGAAGGGCTCTAGCGCGAAAACCGGATTTTTCCCAGCTATGGGACCAGCTCCAATCGATTTCTGGTGGCCAAAACCCCCATATTCCAAAATTTGAAGGAAATCGTCGGAGCCGTTTTTGAGATAATTGTGCAAGCAAGCAAACAAGCAAACATTGCTCGTATAAGAGTATAGGATTAATTGAACAAAAATCAGCTGATAACTGTTGATATAAACCAATGTGTTTCATCTTTAACCTGTAGGCCTAGTTTAAGAAAATTATACCAAAGTGCAACACCCGTCGGCTTGGCGAGTGAGCAAAGCGAACGAGCTTGTCTTTAAAGTGGAAAAGGGCGAGTGAACGCAGAGAACGAGCTTTATGTGAGAACGAAAGTAATAATTTGACCGAGCTTTAGCTCTGTCCCCCTGGTACTATTCATAATTTATAGGGTTCATAATGTTTTGTTTGATTGTCATGAGAAAAAAGATAAATAGATACTTTTAAAATTGAATATTGAGTAGCCTATTTCGTTTTGTTTTGTTTTTAAAAATTAATTTTGTTTATCTGAAAAATATTTTGGATTTTGTACAGTAGTGCCAACCAAACAGGACGGTCCTAGGGTCCTAGTGACCATTGTTTGCAGTGCAAATAATTAAATAAAGAATTGTAGTTTTTTGATTAACAAAAGTATTGAGTTAATTTTGTATAGTTAAGTTTTACTCATTGTAATGTACAAATATTGTGTAAATAAAGCACTTTTTCTTCTTTTCTTCTTCTTCTAATATGTAATATTCAATCAAGGACGCCATCTTGATTCTTTCTGAAGTCAATTTTCAACGAATATAACAAATTTTTATCATTCTGCTTAAATCAGCCGGTTTTTGTTCTCTCAATTGTACCAAAACCGATTCTTTTTTGTACTAGGATTGAAAATTCAGCTGGAGAATATTTTAGGTCCTATGACTGAAAAGTCATCTAAGTATATTATTATTCATTTAGTAATGTTGAGGAGCAGAATTTTGAAATTCAAACGTTATAAAGAGTACTGTTTGTAAATAACAAAAATGCAAACACTGCATATTACTAACTTTGCCTCGTGTAACCTCGAAAGTACAATTTTATAATTAATAATATTTTTAACGATCAAAAGTCTAATTTCACATTATGATAGAAAAAATATAAAAAAACGTTGTTCATATCACTCGGAGAAAAAGTATCTTTTTGATGCTTAATCGTTTTAAAAACTTGATTGCGCACCAAAAAAGCCCACCTTTGCTCCTAGTGATAAAAACTACTATTATGTTACTTGTCTTTGAAGTTTTTAACGTAATATAAATATAAACAATTTTACAATATTTGACTTTAACATTTTGAATATAAAATTAATATCCTCTTTTTATTTGACAGAATTTGACATTATGAACGTTTGTTTGATGTAAAATTAACATTCTGTGCTACGTGGGATACAGGCTGTTGAAAATCACTATCCATCACAGCGGATATGTGCAGGGGCGTACCCAGGGGGGAGGGGATATCGGGATATATCCCCCCCCGAAATTCTGAAGGGGGTATTTAATTTATTTTTATTTAAATTTTTCAAGTAAAACATTATATAATTTATTTTTCAATGTAAATATTTTTCTACTCTTAAACTTGAATGGTTTTAATATTAATATGTTCATAATTTAAGTTTCAAATGGGATGCTAGATAGGGAGTAGTGGTAGCGGGATCAACTCAAAGGGACCAACAGCCCCGAGGAGTATTACCGGTGTAGCGTTTTCATTCCCTTCCTCGACCATTTCCTTAGTGAAATGGCGCAGAGATTTTTGAAGCATTGGGATGTTCTTCAAAAAATATCCCTCCTCTTTGCCGCAGAATTTATAATTAAATCTGAGAATACAGACATAGATCTCTGTTCAATAACATTGGCCAAACAGTGGCCATCAATCATCTCCGACCCAGCCCAATTTTCCGCCGAATTGGCGAGTGGAGGAGAGTGATGAAAGAAATGGGAAAGGAGAAGCTCCCCACTGTATTCCTGACAGGCTTGGATCATTGCAACGAAATGTTGTTCCCAACATTGCATACCATGCTTAAGGTATATAATTATGCTCTGAATTAATACATTACAATATCAATGTTTTTACTAGGCCAGTCAGTTTTTAAAGTAGTAGTTAAGTCTTAAATACTTCATGTTTAATTTTTTTTATGTTTATCAAGAAAGCCATTGAGTCAGTATCACGTCTGGTATACATTAAATAATTTTTTATTTTTTCCGTGCCTATTTAAAAGTTTTGTTATAACTGTAAAGTTGGCTTACAGTCATTTCTACTACGATTTTTACAACTATTGAAGTAATAAATAATCTTTTGTAATGATTACCATACAAAATATAAGTTTACAAATAAATAACTCTTAGTAAGACTTGTTGTGGTTTATCTGTGATTTATTAATTTTAAGATGAGCGTCACGTTGCCCATCACAACGGCGACAGCAGAGCGATCATTCTCCACTTTGCGTCGTCTGAAATCATTCCTGCGCAATTCGACGTCTCAAACTAGGTTAATTAAATGGTCTAGCCCACCTCTCTATTCACATAGACATTAATGTTTTACCTGAAGAGGTCTTGGACGTCATGTCTAAGAAGCCAAGAAGACTCAATATTTTGTTAAATTAAAGTGTCATATGCTGGTGTAAGAGGGTATGTAATTATTGTAACTTGTATATAATTGCGGTGTAGGTTGTATACAACTATATAAATTTTTCCACGTGTATAAAAGACTATCCTGGTATAAAAATTAAAGTTTTATACCAACGTATACATGGTTTAATTTAGTTTTAACACCTATGTATATAGTCAATGGTAATAAATTGTATGTTATATCATGCATTCCCTTTTATGTACAGGTATACACATACACACACATACACGCACATTTATGTACTAATACACATACCCGTAGAGTAGGGTGACTTTGGACAAATTTCAACTTTGACCTTTATTAAAACACACATAAGTTTGAATTAAAAAGTTGGAAGTATGCCTTAAAGTTTAGTCTTGATCTATAGATTACATTTACTAAATATTAATTTTTTTTATAATGTATAAATATATATTTAAAAAAAAAAACCTCTTTGTCCAAAGTCACCCGCAAAGTTGGGTGACTTTGGACACACATGTTTTTGTGGTCTTTTTCCAATGTTAGAATAGTGTAGGGTGACTTTGGACATTAATATTATTTAAAAAAAATTATTATAACACATTTGACCTAAATTGGAGTTTAAAAAATTGATATATAATCATTTATGTACAGTAATATAATTATTGCAATTAAAGGGAACGATTTATATTTTATTATTAATTTGTATTATAATATAATATAACATATTAATACTTTTATACCTTTATAATATATTAGTATCATGAAATATATATATGTTATGATATTAATGATAATAATATAAATGATATTAATATCTCATAAATGTATTAATAACATATTAATACATTTATAATGTATTAATGTCATTCATAATATTAATATAATACAATTATATTAATAATATAACTATTACAATTATTCTCTGATATTTCCCAATCTTCTTAGTCTATAATTCACAAGCAGTACAAGTCAGAATAGAGTGAACATCGGAGCCTCATGGTTTAATACCAGGTCGCCAAATTTTGGCAAAGAAAAAAAAAGTCAGAATATGCTTATGAAGGCCTGCAGTCGTTATCAAATAGCAAACAAACAATAAAAGTTAAACCTTAAACAAATAAAAGTTAAAATTTCTGTCTTAAATCTTAAGTTTTTATGTAATTAGGTCTAGGTAAGAAAGTAGAGGGTAACTTTGGACAATGTCCAAAGTCACCCGCAAAATGCATTTTAAAGACAAAAATATTAATTAAAAATTTTTGATAAGTGATATTTTAATGGTTATTTCATAACTTTGTTCACATTGAACACGGTAAAAACATATTTAAGAACCATGGCATGAATATTAATAGTCTTACCTAAGCATATGAAGTTTTTAACACCATGTATTTTAACAAATACCGATGTCAGACTTTGAGGTAAAGAAACTTAGACTTCCCTCCAAAATTGAGAGCTCTGAACAACACCTCATGAATCTGTGGAGTCAGCTGAGAAGAACAATAACAAACAACAGCATTTTTCTGTCACAGACAAATTTGCCACCACGCGAAAATAATTACCCTGCATTTTGTCCAAAGTCACCCTACTGTCCAAAGTCACCCACTTTTACGGTACATATGTATATATTGTCATACACATACATATACTGTATATCTTCATGGAATTATGAACTGATCATATCCCCCCCCCCCCGAAAAAAAATCCTGGGTACGCCACTGGATATGTGTATAGGTTAATCAGTGAATCCAATGATGATAATATAGTTTTAAATACAGTCCCAATTGTTCTTTTAGTTATCTCTTATGGACGGAAATTAAAATTAAGAGTTGGAAAAAAAATTTGGGAGAAGAAAAACACTAAAAATTACCCAAACCTTAAAATATAATAAATTTACCTTACAAATAAATAAAAAAATCACCAAAATGTAAAACTGTATTAAAAAGTTATGGAACTTATGACCTCATACGAAAATACAGTACAATTGTCCTCTTGCCCTATGAAGGCATGGTGGTTGTGGTTGCAGAATACTGTTATTTAGTATTCCCTGCAGAGGAAATTTTCTTTGATTTACAACAGAGAACATTGCCTTTAATACGTTTTAAAAATATTCAAGGCTTCTCTACAAACATGCAGTTTCCTACAAATTTTGACATACAAAGGATTTTCAAGACTATTATTGAATCATTATTCTGTTGGACCACATTAATGTCACTTTAATGCATCCTTGTAGAGAGGGATGGCTATAATCATTTTTCAATATTAAGAAAGGAAAAGTGTGTGTTTAGGGATTCTTCCTTTTATCCTTCGTACAAATAGGTGAACCACCAACAATTATTTACTGTGTATATGCCCATAAAAATGTTGGATTAACCTTAGGCTGAAGCCCTAAATCTTTTAAATTTTGAAATTTGAGATTAATGTGGTATAGTAGTGTATTTTGGCGTAAAACATCTTAATTTGAAAATTTTGTAGCTGGAAGGTTGGATAAGCTTAAACATTATAGTAGGCTAATACTTATTTAAACTCTCTGAAGATATGAGAGCTAATAAAATACTCTGTGGGGGCTCCAGTGCCCATTTTGCGTTGGGGGGAGAGGGTGAGGGACAATGCCTTTGTGTTTGGGGATAGAAATAGCGAGTGGGGATTAGAAATTTCTGACCGCTGGTGGTAGTATTATTTTCCTTGATAAATGGATGAAAGGGTTGGGGATGATAGCCTCCTTCGGATTTGCTAAGCATAACTACATTTTAGCTATTGTATCTCATTAAATATTACTGCAGCAAAATAAGATGAGGAAATTTCAAAAAAATACTTCTAAACCCTATGAATTTTATAAAGTAAATAGTTATTGCAGTCTTTTTTAGTTTTATTACCTATTGCCGGTGATAGGTACACACGTTTCGACTAGCAAAGTTAATATAATTGCACGTTTGAAAAAAGATTAATTTTTAACAGTTGTTTAATTATTAATTTAATTGAAGATTATTAGGACTCCCCACCCCCAGAGTCTTGCAGGGAAAGTACTATTTCCCTCCTGCTCAGATGAATGAAATAAACTAAAACAATTACCACTGTGAGACAGCTGAATATAGGGACGCTTCAAGTTGTGAGCATGATTTCCTTCCAAGAAGCAATATGTAAAAGCTAGAATTATGTTATTTCTATTTATAACTTTTTATTTGCAGTTGCTAACAAAAATTGAACCGGAAGGAGAACAAAAAAAAAAAAAAAAAAAAAACCAACTAAAGTCCACTTTATATAAGAAAAATTTGTTCAAGAAAATGATTTTACTCTGTAAATGAATATGCATTTACACATTTAACAATTTCAGTGAAACTATTATTTTGCTTTAATAATGCTTCAGTCAAACAGTTATATTTTTTTTAAATCAAACTTTTTTATGTAATTGCGTAAGATACTTGTGATATAGCCTATTGTATTATGTTGTGCTTAAGGGCTTAATGAACCACTATTATTAAACTAGTGTCTTGTGGACTTAAAATGCAAATTTATTTAGAATAATGTAATGATCTTTAAGTTAAAGAGGTAATATAGCTAAAAGAGATTAGCTAATAGACTACTAGCTAGAGCTAAGATAAACGGTATCATTATTTTAAGTTATGTATGTCTTTTTTATTTGACTGAAGCAGATATTTCAAAAGGAAGAGAAACTATTTTAAAATACCAAGGTTTTCGAGTTATCGAGGTTCAAGTTGCGAGAGTTGACTGTAGAATAAAAGGATTAATAAAACAAAAAATGAATTGTTTTTTACATACATATAAATTTATTGTTTTAAGTTAATTGTACAACATTTTTACAAATACCAAGTTTGACAAAATCTTAACCTTATTCATACAATTTTTACAAAAGCGTGTATACAAAAAATTGAAAACTCCCTAAAAGTGTTTGAATTTTTTAATTACAATAAGGTATTTCATTCAATCTTAGGGAATCAATTCAATTTTCCGCAAAAAGCACTCAATGCCTTTTACTTTATGTGCAGTTTAAGCGTATATGCGTAAATGTATAGATTATTTCTAAGTGTATTGATACAATTTTTTTTCTCAATAATACTGTTTTCTTGTTGATTATAAAGCAGATATATTACAATAAATTTATTTATTTCAACAAATGAAAGAAGAGGATTAAATATTTTATGGGTATAAAAATTTATTAGAATAAATAAAAGAATGTTTTTCATTGTTTGATTTTTCATGATAAAAAATAGCAGTGATTTAGCAATTAAAAATCATTTTTCAAACATAGCAAAATCTGTAGCTGTTAAGCATTCCAATCATACCCATGCAGTGATGCAATTTAGTCACATTATGAACTGAGTCATATAGAAAGATATTCTATGTGGAAGTACCTTTTGTAAAAAAATGTATAATGGATTTTAAAAGTAAATTTAAAACTATCGATTCACTGAGAAAACCGTGAATTAATCCTTGAGGTATTAAGTTTGAACTGACTGTTACATTTTTGATTCTCTAACATACTATTGTGTAAGAATATTTATTGCCAATGGATTGCTGGCAATAAATATTACCAACTGTTGTGATTCTTGGTAAAAGTCAATGGAAGCAAAGAAACGACTATCCTATTGCCCTAGAATGGGTGTTTGAAGTTTTACAGTACTCAGTTTACAAGTATATGCAACAGCCATAAACAAAGCATAAACAAACTCACTTTTTGAAAATTTCTCTCGCCCCCGGCAAATTTTGCAAAATCCACATCATAAAAAAATTGCGAAACAGAAGATGGGCTAGAGTAAAATCCCTACACTAAAATAAGGCTAGTGCTAAATATGTAGCTCTAGCAACATAATGGAGTTATTTACCATGACACCACATTTAGTACAAGCGTAAATGTATCACATCCGTCAAAACAAGATTATTCGTACGGTTTGTATAAGAAAAGTTTCATAATCAAAAGGTTTTACTCAATTTAATACAACAAGTTTCACTAAAAGTATGACGAGAATGGGGCTGACTCCAAAGAGAAAATCATACATAAGATTAATCACTATAAGTTCAGTGTTGGATTAAAACTGTAAAATAGCTATAGTGAGTTGATTAATGGGACAACACCTATACACTGTCCACTTCACATTTTGTATATGTTTTTATTTTTGTGATTACTGAATGTTAATAAATAACTTAATGTATAGTTTTTATTGAATTTGCACTGTACATTTCTTAAAACTTCATTACAATTTTAACCATATTCCAGGATTTGAAGGATTTTGAAGTAATCTTAAGTCAAAATTTTTGTAAATGTCATTACAAATAAATATTTAGCAAATAAAAATAATTCACAGCCCAACAATCACAAACTTAAATTCTAAAGCATCAGGTACCATAGCAAACTGACTCACAATAATGTTTTATATTATTTTAAAAGTATATCGTACTTGTCTGAATATTTAATAGTTAATTCCTTGAGACTAATCTTTCAGCTTAGAGCTTAGCGTCCATGATTATTTTTATTCCAAAGTTTGCCAACAACTTTACTGCTAATTTATCACCATAATACTTTAAATCTCAACATAACTTTTTAATGAATTTATAAAAGAGAACGCCAAAAAAAGAACCCAATCGAACACAGCCTTTTGAAGTGTGCAATAAACAAATGGAGGGAGTAACTTTGTAAGACATTACACAAATGACCGACTGTTGTTTATGACGAGTGAGGTTATGAGTTGGCGAGCTCCGCCTGCTTTGCCACGAGGTCCTGGTAGACTTTGCAGTTCAGCATGAGGTAGGTGTGGGTCCCTATGTCGACCACCTTCCCCTGCTGCATCACCACGATGGTCGTGGCCCGCTGGATGGTCGTCAGCCGGTGGGCGATAATGATGCACGTGCGGCCTGCACACGCCCTGTCCAGCGCCTCTTGCACCACCTGTAATCAAATAGTAGGCCATTATCTATTATTGCATTATAGATAAGTATAAAACCACTTAAAATGGGATCTGGAAGAAATGAGAAACAGTTCACTTTCTCTGAAGTAAAGCATTACGAAAAACAGTGTTTTACTAACAGTGTTATAAATAAATACATAATAATTTTTAGCATTACATAATAATTACATATTATATATTTTTTTTAAATACATAATAAATCTAAAGCATGTAAAATAGAGATGATGCATATAAGTAGACAGTAACAAGAGCAATAACAAAAATAAATATTAAATATAAAAATTAATTAATTAATTGCGATTTTTATCGACAAATATGTACTTTTAAACATATTAGTGGACTGGGATTAGTGGACCAGTCATTCGAGTGCCAACTTACAAAGACAATACCTTAAGTGTTATCTGTAGTGTCATTTACCGTATGTCATTTACATAAATTAAAATTACAGTCATATTGAAAATCTGAAATAATATTTCATTGAAATTTTTTATATATAAGTTGTGTATTTAAAAAATGTTTACATCACACTATGTAGATTTATAGGTTCAATTACATGTTATGTTCAATGCTAAATTTGTAAACGTAGTTATGTGCACCTTCTCATTCTCCGAGTCGAGAGCAGAGGTGGGCTCGTCCAGCAGCAGTATCTTGGGGTCCCGGATGATGGCCCTCGCGATGGCGATCCTCTGCTTCTCACCACCGGACAACTGCTGACCTCCCTCTCCCACCGTTGTGTCGTAGTCCTATCACAAACAACACAATAACAGTTGCCATGGCTGCCATCCGTGGCAGTCACTGATTTTTTTTATGACTGCATAACTGCCATCCATTACCATTTTCATACTCAATAGTAAAATATTTAAGACCAATTATTACAATTTCAATTGTAAATTTTGAGGTTTTAAAGGCAATTGTCTTTTAAATGCATTAAGGCTTTAAATGCATTTTTATGACATGTGTAATTTTATTTTCATAAGGATCAAAGGATCTGAAAAATTTATTTTAATGTAAAATTCTGTTAATGATATTATTTCATGATGTTAGCCAACCGAATCACTTTATAGTTAATACTAAATGGTTTATAGACAATAGACAATAGACAATAGACAAATTCTTTATTAACATAGAGAAATGCAATGGCGTCAATTTTACATAGTTTTTTTTTTTCTTCATTAGGCCAGTCCAGGTTCTTTATTCTTCCTCCAGTCCAGGAATTCATCGATGGAGTAAAATGGTCGGTCGATGAGCCAGTTGGTCAGGGCTGTCTTCAATTTCTTCATGTTCAGCATCTTTAGATCTTCTGGTAGGAGGTTGAAGAGTTTTCTCCCCATGTATGATGGTTTCCTCTCGTATGATGCAGTGTGATGTAGAGGGAGGTGAAAGTTTGATGCATGCCGGGTGTTGTATGTGTGTATATCATGGCCCCGTTGCAGCTGTTCGATTGTGGCATATAGTATGACTTCTTTTATGTATAGGCCAATGACTGTTAACACATTTGCAGTTTTGAAGGCATTTCTGCAGCTCTCCCTTGGGCCAAGGCCGACCATAACTCTGATTGCTCTTTTCCGAAGAAGCAGAATTCTATTAAGGTTCCCTGCTGTTGTGCCTCCCCAAACTGCAAGGCCGTATCGCAAGTGGGACTCGAAAAATGCATGGTAGGCAGTTTTTGTTGTAGCTTCGTCACTCACAAAGTTTACTCTTTTCAAGACATATAAGCAAGAGTTCAGCTTTTTGGAGAGTGTATCAATGTGATTGTTCCAGGATAGGGCATTGTCGATAGTCATTCCTAGAAATTTTGTCTGGCTTTCCATTGACACTTCTGGCAGCTCTGGGACTTCTTCCTGTCTTCTCCCAAAAGCTAGTTGTTTGTTTTTTTCAGCGTTTACAACTAAACATTTTCATGACAGTATTGATACGCCTTATTTAGTGCAATGTAAGAGTTGATGGCCAAGTTGTTTGGTGATGACGCGGCGACTAAAAGTGTCGTATCATCAGCATACATTAGGGGAGTACAGTGCATTCCTAGATATTGTGGCATGTCATTTGTCAGGAGAATGAATAGGACTGGTCCCAATACCGATCCCTGAGGCACACCCCTATTTATGAGTAAAGGGTTGGATCTTACTTCTTGGCGTATATTTTTTTGTGTGTCTTGAATCTCAACAACCTGGCTTCTTCCTTCTAAATAACTCCTGAACCACGCATGGGCTTGTCCTTTCACACCAACTTGTTCAAGTTTGTTGAGGATCAGTTCATGTCCCAAACAATCAAAAGCTTTGCTGAAGTCCAGCATAATACCAGTGACCAGATGTTTTTCTTCCAAGCTATTGATGATGAATTCCGCAAGTTTGATTATGGCAGATGTTGTGGATCTTCCCTTGATGAAGCCGTGTTGGCTTTCTGTTAACAGGTTGTTATATTCGCAGTGGTCCATTAATCTTTTTAAAACTACTTTCTCAATTACTTTGGAAAAGGTTGAGATTAATGATATTGGTCTGTAGTTTTTTACTTCAGTTTGGTTTCCACTTTTTAGCTTGGGGTATACTTTACTTTGTTTAAGTGCGGCTGGAAAGTGGCCTTGACTAAGGGATAAGTTTGTTATTTTGACTAGAGATGGGATTAAAGCTTTTTTGCAGTGTTTCAGTATCTTTGCTGAAATTTCATCTAATCCTGACGAGGTTTTGGGTTTGAGGTTGTCGATGATCTCTTCAATTTCTCGTTCATTAGTGAAAGGTAGCTGTGTTAAATCGTTATCTGTGGTTTGTTGAGGTACAGGTTGTTTTGTGACTTTTGGCTGGTTTTTTAGGGTAATTTCTGCAATACTGGTAAAAAACTGGTTGAAGTGATTAGCAATTGTGTGGGGGTTGGTGACGATCTCACGCCCTATGGCAATTTGCGGTTGTGTTGTTTTTTGTTGATTATTCTTCCTCTCATTGTTTATGACTTGCCATAAGGCCTTGGATTTATTTTCAGCATTTGCTATGTGATCTGCAGATGCTTGGCGTTTTATTGATTTTAGCCTCATGTCATAATCTTTCTTTGCCTTGCTCATATCATTTTTATCTGCTGGCGCTCGAGTGAGTTCATATTTTCGGAGACATTGTAGATAGACTTGTTTCAGTCGATTTGTTTCTCCGTCAGCATAGACCATCGCCTTCCTCCTCCTAGGGCGGACATTTTTCCTAGGGCAAGTTGAGTTCAGATTGATGACAACTTTTGACAGAAAGTTATTGTAGGCTGTTTCTAAGTCTGTGGTGTGTACATTTTGCCAGTCTTCATTTTCCAACTGAGCCTTTAGTAGGTTAAGGTTTCTTTGGTTTAATA
Source organism: Neoaliturus tenellus (assembly GCA_030545055.2). Lineage (NCBI taxonomy): Eukaryota > Metazoa > Arthropoda > Insecta > Hemiptera > Cicadellidae > Neoaliturus > Neoaliturus tenellus. Next base: position 110,495,825 of record CM061532.1, read on the forward strand.
TTCTGCGCATTGTACTTTGTTGTTTTGGTGGATCTGTTGTGTACTTTATTTCACAGACTTGAGCTGTGTGGTCAGAAACTCCAGCATGGATCACATTAGTAGTTATTTCATCCGTGTCCATATTTGTACAGATGAAATCTATTGATGTCTTAGATGTAGGGGTGACTCGTGTTGGAGGAAGTGGTAGTCTAGTGATGTTGTGGCTGCTTAACACATTGACTGCTAAAAGTCTATTTAAGCACTGCTATATGGCTAAATAATTTAACTGTCAATTTACATTCCTTATGGTAATTGAAGTTCAGATACGATGAAATAATTCAGAAAAGTTCAGATACGTCCCCCGAGGGCTGACGTAGTTTCAACTCCCTACGAGGAAAGCGCAGAATATACTGGCTCCATAAACTTAACCTTACATGAGGACGTCCTAGGACGTCCTGCGCTAACCGCGAGTGGATCTTGGACGTCTTAAGACGTCCTTAGCAACAAAAGGGTTAAGGTGTCATTTAGCATATCATTCTCCCTGTCTTTTTTCAGACTGTCAACATTTATGTCTCCCTTAACCAGAATCGGGTGATTCTCAGCCCTCGTTTCTTCAATTGTTGCTGAGAGTAACGTTAAAGCTTCTTCCAGTTGTCCTGCTGGGGTTCTGTAGACGCCTAAAATGTATAGCTGTCTTTTACCTAATGATACTTTGATCATGCCCATCTCACATGTTAGCTCTTTGTTGTATTCTATGATTAAGGGTTGAGCAGCTGTTGCTAGTTCATCTTTGACAAAAATAGCGACACCTCCCTTTCTATGATCTTCGCGGCTGAAATGTGTTTTTAGGCAGTAGTTAGGCAGTCTGGTGTTTTCCATTTGATCTTTTAGCGAATTTCCCATAGGGAATAAGCTATTACCGTAGGTCTCATGGTGAGACCTAAGCCAGGGACCATGTTACTTTTTCGTTTTGAGGTGCCCAGAGACCAAAAATAATAGTCACTAAAATTTATATATATATATATATATATATATATATATATGTATATATATATATATGTATATATGTATATATGTGTCCCTAGACACGATAACTCTCGTAAAAATGGTCCGATCGACACCAAATTTGGTAGAGATGTGTAATCCTACGTTTATTCGGATGAGTTCGAAAACCAGACATATCGACCTACCGGAAGGGGTAGTTTTAGGGGGTTTTGTACCCCAAAAATGGGTTTTTTGCATTTTTCATATGTAAATTTTAAAAATTTTAAATTTTTATTTTTACCATTGGATTTAGCTCAAAAAAACACACAATTTAGTATTTTGAAGCTTTGCTCTATCTCCACTGGTTACCGAGATATTACAAAGTCTAAAGACAGTACATTGTCTTTTGGGGCTCCAATGTTAATCTTATGGAGAATAAGGATGTGTTAATATTTCACTTATTAACCAATATTTTTGGATGAAACTTGGTATTTAGCTTCATTTGGTTGAGATTCATCCATTTAAGGTAAAAAATCTTGGTTTTTGTACTTATCATGGCAGCAAACCTGCATACTTTTTTCCCATGTTAATCATATGGAGAATAGGCAAACTCTTTTATTTATGGACAGATATTGATGAAATTTACTATATGGCTTTATATGGTCGAAATAAATTTTTTCTAAGCTAAAAACCTACTTTTAGTGTCCCCCATGGCAGCATACCTGCATACTCTTTCCCTATATTTATCTTAAGGAGAATAGACATTTATCTCCCTATTTATGAGCACGTGATAAAATTTCGTTTACAAGTTTAGCTGGTCAAAATTAATATTACTAATTTGGAAATTCGCTGAGTACGCAGGTCTGCTGCGACGGGGGTATTTTAAGCCCGTGCTCGCTAATTATGACTATGTCTGGGTTTGTTTCTTCTATAAGGTGATTTAGCCGGTTTACTTTTTTACTTATTCCCTCTACATTTTGATGTAAGAAGGAAAGTTTATTTGGCATTTTTTTTATCCTTTGAGATTTTGTTTTTCCCTGTTTTAGTTTGGTTAGGATTTTAGTTTTTCCACTTTGGCATTGTCTAAAAAAGTACCCTTAGTTCTTGGTCGGTGTACATCAAGCTTCACTAGAGACTGATGACTCACATTGTCGTCAGGTGAACAGGGCGAGTTCAGAGCTTGGAGTGAAGCCTGGATATCAACAGGCACTATTGAGTCGTCTCTAAGTGTAGGGTAGCCATTCATATACCCTTTGTAAAAATCTATGTGTTTTAGGAAGAAGTCATTGTAACTTTCGTCACTGGCTTTCCGTTTTGCATTTATGGGAGGTCCGCTGTTGAGTATAATTTTCCCTACGTATTTTGTGTTCCTTGTAGCTGGAGAAAGGGTAGCTGGTGTCTTTGTTTTTCCTTGAGCTTTGGCGACTTGTAAGGAGACACTGTATAAAGTTTTTTGGTGAGGTTTAGTAGAAGTAGAGTCTACACTGATTTCTGTCCAGACATTTTTCAGTTTTTTACCGCAGGTTTGGCTGCTTCCTGCCGTCACTAATTTTCTTCGATCCGTCTTTTCATTTGTCAGAGGAGTTCTCAGTTTTTTTGTACAGGTTTGTCTGTTTCCTGCCGTTGTTGTTTTTCTTTGATTTGTCTTGTTATTAGTCGAGGGTGTTTGCAGTTTTTTTGTACAGGTTTTTCTGTTTCCTGCCGTTTCTGGTTTTCTTTGATTCGTCTTGTTATGTGTCAGAGGGGTTTCCAGTTTTTCAATCTAGGTTTGTTTGCTTCCTGTAGTCAGCATTTCCTTTGAGATGGTTGAAGTATTGGTCATAGCTGATTCCAGTTTTTTAGTGCAGGTTTGTCTGTTTCCTGCCGTCAGGACTTCATCTGAGTTGGTCAAATCTTCAGTTATATAGCAGTCATTTTAGTCAATTAGCTGTTTATTGTTGATTATGATGCGAAACTGTGTTGTTAGTGATTTGATTGCTGCTTCCATTTGTTCCTGAGTAGTTTTCAGCTGTGCAATTTCACTTAAGAGTGATAGCGAGTTAAAGATTGGTGGGTGTTGCTGATTAACAGTGGGCTCTATGGTTTGTGTTGAGGCTTCAACAGAGCCGTTGTAAGGTCCGTTTTTTTGTTCTTGGTTTCTTACTTTACTTTTTAAGAGCTTCACCTCTTTTTCTAGAGCTTTGATCTCGTCAATGTGTTCATTGATCACTTGGCAGAGTTTTTTATCATTTTCCTCAAAGATGTTCAGTGATTCTATTTTACATTGTTTTCCCCTATCTAACTGGCCTTGAGTTTCTTCTAGTTGCTGAAGCAAGTTCTCAAGTTTAGTAATATTTTTTTCTTCATTGTTCTCTAGTTCCTCTATTTTGATTTCATAACTATCTAATTTAGCATTTAGTCTTATATTCTGTTCCTTTAAAATTTATTTTCTTCTAGTAGCGCTGAACCTATTTTAGCAGCTACCTCTAGTTTGTCATTTTCATTTCCTGTGTCTGCAAAAAGATTATTTTCAATCAAACTGTTTTCGAGTTCTTTAATTGATACATTTAGTGGTTCTGCAAAGCTGTTTGATTTTGTATCTATGCTGTGGTTATGCTGAGAGCAAGTTATACTGTTTGTGTAAAATGTTTCAGCTTTTTGGAGGGCGTCATTGATTTTTTTATTCCTGAAATTATCTGTTTTTAGCTTCCCGTGAGTCTGGATATTTCCAGCATAGAAGCACAAGTCACCCTCTTTTAGGATGGCTGTTTTCTCATCTCCAAAAAAAGTGACATTGTACTTCATAGATTTGCCACTTTCATGGGAAATTAGTTCTGAATTACTGCTGGCCAATATGGATAACCTTTAATTTTAGCAAAGACCAGATCTCCTTTGTTAAACATAGAAGGGTCGGGGGTAGTCCAGATTGGGTTATATACAATGTTAATGTATATAAGATTTAGGTATATTAAAACACCTATTGGAATGGTCACTTATTCTCCCACACCACTATGTTTTGACGGTGTAAGGTTGAATGTGAGCTGTTGGGCTAGGTCAGGAATTGCTGATGACGACTAGCCAAGGTGTCATATTGCTTACTGAGTTGGAGATTGCAAGTAGGTCACCATATGTTAGTGAAATAATGCCATTTGATTTCTTAGTATTTGAGCTTTCTTGTTTTTTTTTCAAGTATTTAAATGATAGCTTTAAAATTGAAGTGGTAGAATATTTGTGGGTTTTGGGAATTTTATATAAATTTTCTATTTTTAAAGCTGATGACACTAAGCTACATGTGGAATTTTATGCTGTTGGAAGTCTGATTTTGTGTTTTATAATGGTTGTTTAATCAAGTTTTCCTTTGTTATTATCTTCTATTTTAACTCACGCTTGATTGTCCTTTCCGAGTAAGTATGTTTGAGTTTCTTCTTTCACTTCACTAATTGAGGAATCAGTTGAGTTGGCTTGTTAAGTAGCACTGCTCACTTCACAAGTGTGAAATTAGAATCTAAACTTGGTCAAAAAGTAATGTTTTTTGGTTTTGTGGAAACTTTAGGTCTCTTGAGTTCTTCTATGAGTGTTTCAATAGTATTTTGTTGGTTTTTACCACTGAAAGACTTATAAAAAAAAGTACTAATGTTACTAGGTATGTTGGCTGTCGGCCATTTTGGATTGGATGGTTTATATACCTTACTGTCAAGTGATCCAATAGTCACTGTGTTATACTATTGGATACTATTACTATTACTATTGAATACTATTACTATTGGATCACTTGACAGTAAGGTATATAAACCATTTTGTATTAATGATATTATGTTAAAGTTTGTGCCTATAAGTAAGAGTTACTGGTATACTTCTGGTATAATCACCCTAATTGTTGGTTTGGGAAACGAAATCACTTCTTTTGCATTGTAATCATGATGATCTTGGTGATCACCTTGGCCTTGAGGGCCTCATTGGTGAGGCCGATCGTGAAGTTACCTTTCCTTGAGCAGGTTGGAAATGACGTCACTTGGCAATGGTCGCTGCAGTGAGCACCTTGTGGCTATGAGAGCTTCATTGGTGAGGCCAGTCATGATGTTCCCTTACCTTGGGCAGCTTGCTGATGAAGTCGTGGCACTTGGCGATGGTCGTTGCTGTGATCACTTTTGCCACAAGACCTTCGTTGGTGGTTTGGTGGTGATGTTCCCTTACCTTGGGCAGCTTGGTGATGAAGTCGTGGCACTTGGCGATGGTCGTTGCTGTGATCACTTTTGCCACAAGACCTTCGTTGGTGGTTTGGTGGTGATGTTCCCTTACCTTGGGCAGCTTGGTGATGAAGTCGCGGCACTTGGCGATGGTCGTTGCAGTGATCACTTTGGCCACGAGACTTTCGCTGGTGAGACTGGTGGTGGTGTTCCCTTACCTTGGGCAGCTTGGTGATGAAGTCATGGCACTTGGCGATGGTCGCCGCGGTGATCACCTTGGCCATGAGAGCTTCATTGGTGAGTCCTGTAGTGTCCAGGCCAAATGCGATGTTCTCCTTGATGCTGGTGTTGAACAGCGTCGGCTCCTGCGTCACCAGCCCAAGGCAGCTACGCAGGTGAGGCACATGGATCTTCTTGATGTCTATGTTGTCGATCATCTGGCAAAGCATGGTTATTGTTTTGTGTAGATTAAAGTACAGTACCTGTCTTAAGTAATAAGTTAGATGCCACAGTGGCTTAAAGTACTGTTTATTTATTGAGGCAGGGCCAGAACTAAGTATGGTAGTCCTCTCTACAACCCAATCCTAGATAGGACTTATCCTGGGTTTCATGAGGTTATCAGGGCCGGATTTACCGCATGGGCAACATGGGCACATGCCCAAGGCGGCAAATTTCAAGGGCGGCAAAATTTTGGAGAAATTAAAATTTATATCTGTATGCACAGCGCGTTGTCATCGTCATGGTCGCAGGCCACATAGCCGTATTGTGGTGAAACGGCAAAGGGCAGACTCACTGCAGTCTGCCTGCGCGGAAGCCGCTGATGCGTGGACGAGCGTCTATTGCTCGCGGCAGCCGATGTGCTAGTGGTGGGGAGCCGTATTCGTATTCCTCGTCGTCATCAGCCAGATGGGACTGGGACATACGGGAGACATTCGGAGCAGCTTAATGACGTCGCTTCACTGTTACTGTCGCTTCGCTGACGGCTATGATGCTGACGTCATAACATTTTCTATATTTTGCCGCTACTCGGCTGGTCTCGCTTGCCCTCTTTCTTTCTTTGTTTTTGAGTATTGAGGAATCATTGTTAGTGTAGTAAGATCTTGATAAAGATAAATAAATAAGTAAAACCTAAGCCTAAAAATCTTAAAAGCATTTAATTACTAATAAATATACCGGTATTCATGTGTAAGATTATAAATAGATACAGTATCCTTATAGTAGTAGATAATCCTTAACAATTTTTGGATTGGCACTCTTTAAATGTAGTGTTAAGTTAAATTGGGTGTGTGATAGATTGGTGTAGGATTCTGCAATCCAAACCTTTCACCTAAGTTTTGGTTCCAAAAAAAACGTTACCAAATTTAAACTTTACTACCGGTAATTACTTAAATAATGTAATTACGTAAATACATCTTACCGAATCCGACTAGGATTCGTTTATGGGGAATTAAGGAATAGGCTGACTGTTAAGACAGTTAAACTTAGTTGCATAAAATTACGTTTCATACTAACCAAAAATATAGCCTAGCAAGGCCTAAAACGTTGAACGCTTTGAATCTTTTCTATTCAAACCAAAGCAGGCCCAAGTTTATGTAAGCTAGGCCTGATAAAAACAAAACAAAAAATACCTACAACAAAAATAAACATTTTTATTTTGTAAAAGAGTTTTCAAATTCTCCTTAAAAAGAGGACCATGATAGAATTTATCTATTTCCATTCATCATCATCTAATCCTATAGAGGTTAGGCCTAGTGTAAACAATATTATTCAGTTCCAGTTGTTGCAGACGACAACTCTGAAATCAAGCGTATTGAGCGCTAGACTGTTCGTAGCAATAACCAAGGAACTAATTCAATGGCGTCATAGTTTGCTCCGAATGTCTCCCCTCCCGTATGCCCCACCGGTCATCAGCCACGGCCATCTCTAGTACATGCGTCACTTAACAAACAATACCGCCAATCTGCAATTTTTGGTGAAACCCGGGTTTTGAACGCTGCGCATTCTGTGGGCGATCGCGCACACTACTAGGGTTAGTTTTCTGACGTTTTCCAATAGATAGCGCTGTTATACTGTTTGGAGCATTACCGCCAATCACGTTTCTTATCAAAATAGCGCCAATCTACTCAGTCGCCATTGGACAGTGCATTGCAACAGGTAAGCTCTGTTTTAACTTTGTCTTTAGAAGCTTGAAATGCATTACTAGAGTACGTACTTCTATATTTATTACTCAGACAATAGTCATGTAGCTTAATATGTCAAAGTAATTGTGATTTTCAATTGAAAAATACTAAAATTGCCGCGATCAAGTTTTGATTGTAGATAGGCGGATTGTAGATAGGCGGTTTTGATTGTAGATAGTGTTTTCTAATACAGCCTAACTCCCATTTCCCCTACCAAAATAATAGTAATACCGCCTATGTAAAAATCAGTGATTCCGCCTATCTCAAATTTAAAAAAAAACAGTGGCAATACCGTCTATGTACATTTAAAATTATTAAAACTATAATTAAACAACTAATATCGTCATTATTACACTTTGCTTAGTATAACTTAATATTTTTACATAAAACGTTTCAAAGATTGGTAACACTGCTCTTTTGATTCGGTTTTTTGTCTCTCCTGAAAAGTTTGAGTTTTGCTAGATAGGCGGTATTGTTTGTTAAGTGACGTAAGAGTACTAGAGATGGCCGTGCATCAGCCCATCCCGCCAAGTCGCCATTTCGCTTCCGCTTGGGCGGTCAGTGTACAAACGTCATTCGTCAGTGTTGTGTGGCGTTGTTAATGTCGCATTAGAACTGACAGCCTGTACGAGTACGCTTGCGGCTTGCTTGTTATGCAGTAGTGCGTGTGCGGCTGTGTGTTGTTGATTTGCTCATAACTCTTTAATGCTGTGTTTTGTGTGAGATATTTCATTTGAATTTGATATACGCAATAATTTTCGTTATATTTTTAAAACATAGGTCTAATGGATGAGCGAAAAAGACTTAGTGGCTCGGAATACCGGAAATTAGCTGAAGTGAAGAAGAATAAGAAGGAAAATGAGGTGCTTGTCCAAACTCTAAAGTTAGATTCCTTCTTTAAAAAAAGCAATGTCGCCGCAATGTGGCTCCTTGGGGGGTACAAATGTGAGCCGGTGGGGAGGGGGGGGGGGGGGTTGAAGGGGCGGCAGATTATTATATGCCCATGGGCGAAAAAAACGTAAATCCGGCCCTGGAGGTTATGCAGATGTTTAGAAATTGAGTATTTGAATTCTCATTTAAAAGACAAGAGTAAGACAAGAGGTAAAAAAAAAAAAAAAATACTTTTATGACAGCACTATACATAGCTTTGAATTTTTTTAACCTCTTATAGCGCTCCTGCCGGACTTTAAGTTTGTTAGATATATCACTTTATTGCTCAAGTCAGACCGATTTTCCATTTTTTTATCCAGTTCAAAAAAGATAATACATATGGATTATCAAGCAATAGTTAGGTAGTCTCTTAAAGCTGCACATCATAAACACTAACAAAATTTATTTAAAACAAAAGAATTAGGAATATTAGAAATAAGCAATGTTTTAAAACATTTATTAGTAAATTTTTTGTCCTCAACAGCATAAAAGTTAATCCTGACAAACTACTACTCATTATTTAAATTAATTTCTCTGGTTTTCATTCGCATGCAGTGGCGGACCAAGCACCACATTTCAGACTGTGGCAAGCCTTTAAGTCGACTTAAAGGAGTTGAAGGAGTGCCACAACACTCACAACAGTGCCACTGAAGGGGTCGTAGAATCGCTCCATGAGGGCGACGACGGTGCTCTTGCCGCAGCCAGACTCGCCCACCAACGCCAGCGTCTCGCCAGGCTTCACGGAGAATGTTAGGTTCTTCAGGATAATGGTCTCGGGGCGCACAGGGTAGCTGAACCTGACTCTCTCAAACACCACGTGGCCCTTGATTTCCTTTACAAAATACAAATAGTTATGTAGGACATTGGTAATTTTATGCAATTGCCTAATTTTTGTAGGTATTCATCACTATTGACAAGATTTATGTTTTAATACGTATGAAGGAAGGCGTCCCTGCTCAGAAAAACAAATATTTTGATTCAGAACTGTACATAGCACGAATACCAATATGACAGCTAATAAAAAGTGATGTGAAAAAATGTTTAACTAAGAACAAATCATTTCTTCCAATGAATTAAAATTCTAACTTAATAATTTATAACTCAAAAAGGTATTTTAGATGTGCCTTTAGACATAATTTAGTCAACCAGCAATGTCCTTGGGCTGATCCGTAGTGAACGAGTGTATGACAAGATGTTGCCTCGCTACTGTTTCAGTAGTAAGACGATCAAGTAAAAGATCAGCATCACAAAGCAGAAGAGAAAGTTTTGTGTTTGCCTATTATTATAGACTAGATATTGCCCATTAATAAAAAATCAACCAAAATATCAGTTGATCTGGATGAAATTAGATTAAAGACTAGTGGCTCATAGGGGCAAAAGCCCCTAATCATAAAATTAAAATAACATAAACCATAACGGATTACCAGCTCTTCACTAAGAAAGTTTCCAGAAAATTTAATTTTAATTTATATAATATTTTAACAATACCGTTTGAACAGACAATTCTCCCCCAAAGCACTCTTTACAATCTTGTACTATTATGCCACCCGTTTGTAAATGTTTCATTTTGTCTGTGGTTAAACTTATATCGTTCCATGATAAAGAAGTTTATAAAAGAAATCAAAATTCCTTTGAGCTATGACGGCTTTTTAATATGACATAGAAAAGCGGCAATGAGAAAAAATTATGGATGTTCAGCGCCCATTTAACAGTCAATAAACTTAAAAAAACTTTGTAGCATACCCCTTTCTTTGTCTTGTTTGTCCTAAAATTGAATTGATTTTTTTAGCATCTGTCAGATTTTTTCACAAAATTTGAACAAAGCACATCAAAATAGATCTTCTTCACTTACCGTCAATATTCGTCCTCATAATAAAAAATCTTGTGTGTAAACAAAGCAGACCTTTTTAAATTACTATAAATGAAGAGGGAATCTTTAAGGAGAATCTTTCAGGAAATAATCTCTTTTATAAATTCCTTCTTGTCTTGTTAAGATTTTGACCTGCTACATTCCACCCTCGTATGTAGGGAAACGTCTCTCCTATAATTATGCAGTCTATGAAATTACCAAAATGTTTCTGGGAAAATCCAGCTATTAGAATACCAACACTTCGTTGGCTAATACACTTTAAGTTTCAGTTACGTATCATCGTCACTAAACATGACACTTATCGTCTTAAAATAAAACTAAAACATGTTTTAATGTAATTAATGTAGGCATTTCTCAATCGCCCATTGCTTCCCTATCATGGTCAGAATGTATTTTACGATGTGCATACGCACTCAGGTTTTTTACAATTTAAATTGTTATAACAACAGTAAAAATCAGCCAATTTGTAATAGTGTGTAAGGTTGGTAACGGCCCGAGAAGATTTTTTTAGTCGCTCAAAGCCACAAGACGTCTTATTATAGTATTACCACTCTAGATATATTTTTTGTAATTTGGTTATTAATAGTTCTTCACTCAAGATTATCACCTGTCTCTCGTTTTAAAATCAAACCATAACATATGTTTTAATGTACACTAAGCAGGCTTTTTTCGAATCTCCATTCTATTCTTATGGAGGACTTTTTACGTGTTTTCCCATTTCCTGTTAACATTATGGCAACGCCGATAATTTTCTCTTGTGTATGGGACCGAGACCCACCGGTCCTTTAATCTGCCGAGACCGGGACCTTTAATTTGAGACCCCTCCCATCGTTTTGCGATTTGTATAACGCTCACAATTTTGCTCAAGAAATTTTGCTTACATAATTATACATATAGATATAAATAGATTGCTTCTCTTGGTGCCAATTATTTTATCATCTTCACTCAATGTTATCATCTGTATCTGGTTTGAAAAGTAAACCATAACACATGTTTTAATTTACACAAAGCAGACGTTTTTCAAATCCCCATGCTATTCTTATGGAGGACGTTTTACGTGATTTCTCATTTCCTGTTAACATTATGGACACACCGATAGTTTTCCCTCGTGTATGGGACCGAGACCTTTAATTTGATACCCCTCCCATCTTTCTGCGATTTGTATAGCACTCACAATTTTGCTCAAGAAATTTCGCTTACAGAATTATATATACAGGGTGTCCAAAAAAAACGTTTACAGACTTTGGGATGTGATTCCTGATACAAAAGTAAAGAAAAAAGTTCCTGTGAAGATATGTCCGAAAATGCATATTTACCCAGATATCCGCCATTTTGTTTTTTTCACTTAATAATTTTTATTTCGGTGACGGATTGATCTAGGAACTTCATATTTGGCATGGATCTTTATAATACTAATGTCCATTTCCACAATAAAAATTATTTTTTTCCGATGCATATTTTCAAAATGGCGGCCATTTTAAATTTTTAAACTCAAATACCTCAAAAACCGTAAAATTTATAAAAATATTACAAGACACAAAAAAGTTGACAAATTAAATTATCTAAACAACAAAACCAAGTTTGTAAGGGTCCGCCAACAAATAACGGAGTTATTGTGGTTTTTCTGCAGAAAAACACTGATTTTCCACTATGATTAATGCCAATTGAGGTTATTTTAAGAGAAAAATCTCAATAACTCCGTTATTTGTTGGCGGATCCTTACAAACTTGGTTTTGTTGTTTAGATAATTTAATTTGTAAACTTTTTTGTGTCTTGTAATATTTTTATAAATTTTACCGTTTTTGAGATATTTGAGTTTAAAAATTTAAAATGGCCGCCATTTTGAAAATATGCATCGGAAAAAAATAATTTTTATTGTGGAAATGGGCATTAGTATTATAAAGATCCATGCAAAATATGAAGTTCCTAGATCAATCCATCACCGAAATAAAAATTATTAAGTGAAAAAAACAAAATGGCGGATATCTGGGTAAATATGCATTTTCGGACATACCTTCATAGGAACTTTTTTCTTTACTTTTGTATCAGGAATCACATCCCAAAGTCTGTAAACGTTTTTTTTTGGACACCCTGTATAGATATTTAACCTATAGCTGAATCATCTGATTTTCCTGATTAATTAAATTTGTTATTATAATAGCTGTCTAATGATTCAATAAATATTGGTTCTTTCATAAGATTAACATTGAAACTTTGAAAGCCTGTAGGGCCAGCATGTATCATCCCAAACCCTGCTGATACAATGTTTAGCGGTGATACAATGATAGCGGTAATCTTTTGCTTTTTTGAGCCCTGTGGGCTGATGTGAATTATAATAGAATCATGCTCATCTGAACGACACTACCTTTGACTATATACACTAACGTGAATATACTTCTCATAGCATAGGCGTATTTTAAACCTATGGTGGTGCCATCTTCTGCGGCGTACATGAAGTTACAAGTGAAATATGACTGATAAATCACTTCTCAACCAAGGATGAAACATCTTATAACTGAGAGTTATGTTTATGTTTGGGTAAAGTGTTTTTGCAGCACTGTAAATCCAGCTGAATAATAACAACATCGATGGCACTCTGGCACCACGTACACGAAACTTCCAAATTTTTGCCTCAAACTAAATGCATTGGATGAGAGGTCTTTTGGTCAGTGACACTACCATACTAACGGTATTTGCTGAGTTCTCCTATGATCCACAAAAACTGAAAAAAAGGAAAAGAAACATGCATGCCTCCTAATATGGATTAATCATGAATGGAGATAGATATTGTTATTGTATGCATCCTTTTATGACGATGATGTACGGGTGAATTGGAAAGGTTCTTTGGCTGCTCACCGGTCGCTGGCCCTCCTCGGACCCACTGTCGATCTCTGACTTGCGGTCGATCAGCTGGAACATCCGGGAGGCAGCCATCTTGGCTCTGGTGAAGTCTTGTACATAGCCACAAGCTGTACCGACCATGGCGGCGCACAGCGTCAGTGCGAAAAACACCCTGGCACAAATAAAGCCAATGTTTACCATGTGGTTCAATAGCAACTATGGTGGTCGGTCAAGACATGATGAAACTAACACATATGGTTGTTTTGTTCTCAATTGTATATTTTATCATCATTAACAAGTAAATCTAGTACTTGATAATCCAATTGATACAGTACCATTGTGGGACTACCAAAAGACATGAATTACTAAGTGAGTCATGAAAACACAGATGAATAGAATCACCTGCAGATGGCGATAGCAGTTGTCTCCCCTTGACTGACAAGATGGGCTCCGAGACGGAAGGTGCACGCAAACATCCAGTAGATCATCGCTTGGGAGAGAGCAAAGATGATTCCATACACAACAGACTGCTTCTTGCCCTCTCTGAAAATGTTATGTTAGCTTTAACCAGTGTTCTTAGATAAAAACTAGTAGCTTACATATTGTTGCATATAAAATGATTGTTTGATTTTATTTCCAATCTTAAATTATTGCTATAAAACAAAAAATAAATTACTGTACGTTCAAGGACTTTGTACAAGCTAATGGATTGAAAAACTTAGAATTGCACTGCATGTCAGTTATGAAGGATTGAATGGCTCAATAAAGAATTTGGATTTGATCTTTTTCCAAGGAGGTCCCCATCTCATGTCATCCACATATGTCATTGTCACAATAGTGATGAAATTAATAATAGGGCACATTCAACAGACCACTTTTACTCGCTGTCTATGAGGGTCATCTGTCCAGAAAGTGTAGTGTAATCTACGCCTACCAATTGTTAATCTAAATAAAGATATTATTTTAAAACTTGAATGAGTGCAATTTATCATCTTCATAAAACACCTGCAGGTAGAGGGCATAAGAGTTTAAAAGTTAAAGCGAATAATCTTTATATTAATACGCAAGCATGTTTCATTTCCTCCTTTTTTCTCAGCTCGTAGGCATCGTAGGATAAATCCGCGCATACCGTTAGAAAGGTATAGTCCTGTAGATGAGCAGAATCACATTCTAATTCACGTCGGACTCCAGGGCTACGCCCCACAGGCTTTCAAAGTTCCAATGTTAATCTTATGGAGAAAAGAGAATTGAATGAATCATTAACAGCTGTTGGAAGAACAACTGCTAGAAAATTAGGAAGAACCAACACCTACTGGAAGAACAGATGTTTTAGTTATAAAATGTTTTTAAGCTTCTTGGGTCCAGATAACTGAAATTTTGATCGAATTTCGATCAGGAGGCGATCTCTAGTATACTCTAATATAAGTAATTAAAGTATATTTGATTGAATCAATGCACAGAAATCTAAAAACAGCTTGAATGATTTTCTCCAAGTTTTTTAAATAACTTAGACTCAACTATCAATGTACGAACAACATGCTCCAGTATAAACATGTAGTTTTCTATTTTAGCCATTATATTAGAGTGACTAAGCAAAGAGAACGAGCTTGTCATGAAGGCGAGTCAGCCAAGCAAACAAGTTTGTCTCGAATAGAAACAATAAGCCTTTTTGTACTTGGCATTTTAGCGCACCCTTTGTGACTGATATTAAGGTTGGGTGGCTGAGTGGTTATAGTTCTCACCTTTGAATCCAAAGATTGTCGGTTCGATCCTGAGAAAATTTAGTATTTTTTTAAAGGGTAATTGAAAAACTCTTTATTGGTATACATATTTTCTGGGGATTCCAAAAATTATACTACAATATAAAAATTTAATCAAGCTCTTTGATGTGCTAACTTTTTTAACCGTTAGAACACAAGAATCTTTGCACATATTAATGAGAATGACAATCGGAATCAGAATAATCTTTATTTACTATCATCAAAATTACAAATTGTGCCATATTACAGTGTAAAATTAGAATTTATGGTCAGTTCTGGATGAGAGTTTCATTGAAAAATTCCTTGAAATAGTAGATGGATTTCCAGGAGTATTATGGACGTGAGTATTATGTTGTATAAATAAAATTAATGAAGACTCTAGAAATTACAGCCAACTAGAATTAAAAGGCTTAATATGGTTTTAAATTTTACTTACTGAAATGGTAGAGCTAGGTATTTCAAGTACAACTTCACAAATCTATCTTCACAGCCCAAAATCTGAACTGTCCTAATGTGCTGGACACACTCTGAGGCAAGCTGGAACATACATTTTGATCAAGGTTTGTTACACAATAAAACAGTGTCTTGAGTTATACATTGCACATTAAAGTATAACTTATTGGTCATTTCAGTCTAACACTAAATAAAATAAATAAAAAATAATAATAATACACTTCCAACTATCTTAGGTCTAGTTATTTGAGCCTCAGGATTGTATAAAGTACCCAAAGGCGGTAATGTTTTCCTTTTTTTATATCCAATTTTAAGTTTGTTTTATATTCCCAGTTAAATTTATATTTTGATATATTTACATATAAGAGGCTTTGAATTGGTTTTGTTGGGAGATCATCTGTAACCAACGCTCATCTGAAACGGGATCAATATTATTAATTAACCATTAACTAACTTGAACTTAAATGACCACCAAGTCTTTTGCCAGCGTAACTCATAGAGAATCAGCATTTAAGCAGATTATTGCTTCCTTCGTTTGATGGGTCTAAGAGTATTTAGTAATTCTCAAACCTTTTAACATCAAATTTTTCAAATGAAAAATGTATGAATGGTAAAATATTTATAAATGCTGTCAAGTTTATTATAATAAATGATTTTAGTACCTTTCCAGCCTTTTCCATGAGCCTGGTGTCCCTTAGTTGGGAGCTCCTCAGCACAACAACCTCCTCGTATGAGCAGGCGATGAGGATCGGCAGGGAGAACACAAGAATAAGAGCGAGCTGCCAGCTGAACAGGAATGCAATCAGCGTGCCGAGACTGATCATGACAAAGGAGCTAATGACGTGGCCGGCTCTCTGGCCCGCCGCCTGCACAACAGACCACAAGTATTACACGTTTATATTATTTTATCAACATTCTTGAAATAATGAATTTTTTATTGGGGTTATTTATACATAAATTTTCGGGGCACCAAAACCCCATAGAAATTAATGATTCAAGTTTTTACCCCAAAAAAGAGTTTTAAAAATGTAATTTTCGGTGTCATTATTGAAGCAATGTTGTGTATAAACAACATCGCAGCGGACGTACCCCCTTGATGAGAGGAGCGTCCCTGTCCAGCCGAGTGATGAGGTTTCCCTTGGAGTTCTTGTTGAAGTCGTACCACGCCATCGGTTGTGTCAGGATGTTGGTGAAGGCCTGCAGCCGGATCCGCATCACCAGCTTCTCCGCAGCCATCTCCATGTTGATAGTCTGCAAAACAGTGGGAGGAAAATGTAGTGGTGGAAACAACTGATATATGTCAACATTTTCCGGTACACATAGATCTAAACAGTGATTCAATATGTTTGGACTTTTTGTCTCAATCCTAAATGGTAACAACTGGTAAAAAATGGTGAACAAAACATTATTTCAAACCAAAACTTGAAATTATATCAAACGAAAGCTATAGATTTTTTTAGTAAATTAGAAGAAATGCTCACATAAATTCATGATAATTTGTATACTATAATAAAAAACTATAATAAAAAAATACACTGAAATTTATTGTTTTTTAGAACGCCTATCTATATTTTGTGATACCATACTGATTTTCCATGCATTCTTTGCAACTTGTGAACTGGTTACCATTATTATTAAAAAAAAGTATGGTCATTTAATGAGTACAAAAAATTCATTCATACATTGGTACAGTATATAGCTTTTAATTATACTTTTATTAAAATGTTTTATTTAGTAACTTTATGTAAACAAAATCATGGTAAATGAAACAAATACCTCTGTTGAACCCAGACCTTATGGGTGTATTATATCAGTGAATGTACCTGAGAGGATGTGCTGACTGCGGAGACGACTGCCAGAATTCCAAACATGAGCGACCACAGCAGCGCTGTGTGGACTAGCTCGTCACCTCGCAGCGAGAATATCTGCAACAGACGACACGAGGAACACGTCAAACACACCGATGATATGTTGGTTGTAGAAAAATAGATTTTTTTAATGCTTCCATAAGCTATTTACACTTACACCCTTACCCCCTGGTTGTGTCTTAGCAAACAAATTACCAGCAGTGTTGAAGCCCAACAAAATAAAATTAGTAGATGCTATAAATGGTTGTAGTCCTACTTTATCATGCGACTATCTTGCCAAGGGTTAACAAAGATTGAATATTAAAAATTATCCCTTGCTGAAATTTTTATAAGCAAAAAGCTTGTTGCTAGAAATGAGCATGTGAATACGTTCAGAAATAACAATCAACTTTAGAAAACTGAGTATCAGCCAGAGAACAACCAAAGACACTACATAAAGATTTAAAATAAAAATAAATTAATTCAAGGGGCATTACATTTTATATTATTTGATTCATACTCACAGCAAATGTTTCACCATAGAAGAAGGCATACACGGGAGTAACAGCTCCATTGACGATGCACGCCAGCAGTCCGAAGAACAACCAACCCCACTCGGGGCGGTTCAGCTGTACCAGTGTAAACACCCCTATCTCCCGCAGCTGGATAAAACAAAGGGGTTGCCATTACATTACATGTAAACATATACGATACAGTTTGGATTGTAAGAGAGTGGTATAATCATCTGTGAAACGGTTGATAAAGGTAATATTGTGGTGGAATTTTTTGTTTCTTTTTGCCTCACTTTGGCTAAATAGAGTAGATAACAAATTTAAAACTGCTTCCTAACTGACATTTCTTCCAGTTTAAAGGAGATTAAGGTATGAATAAATGGGCCATTGAAACTGTTAGGACAAGGCACTATTACGACATTTACACCTAATTTTTTTTTTTAAATACTGTGGTATTTATAAAATTGTACATAAAACATGTACAAATTTCTCATTCAACTTTTGAAACGATTTAGAGTTTTATCACAATATAATATAAGTTACAGAGGTGGAAGATAATTGAACTTTTAAAAGGTATCCCATAGCGATCATTTTTTTAACCTATAATTTTAATTGAATTTAAAGGATAGACATGGTTGTAAGTGAAGATTTTACAGTTAGTTATACCTTTGACTATATAACTTTACATTAACGTGAATAGACTTCTCATAGCATAGGCGTGTTTGAAACCTATTGACGGTGGTGCGACCTTCTGAAGTACAAATGACATATGATAGATAACTCAGTATTACCACTCTTCTCAAACAAGGATGGAATATTGTATAACTGAGGGTTATGTTTATGTTGTGGTAATGTGTTTTGGCAGCGCTGCAAACCCAGCTGGAGAGTAACAACAACAACATCGATGGCAGCGACTCTGGCGCCGCGTACACGAAATTTCCAAATTTGTGCCTCAAACTAAATGCATTGGATGAGAGGTCTATTCACGCTAGTGTACATAGTCAATGGTTATGCGCATATTAATGTGTTCTCATGAATACAAAAATAATTAGTTTTAAACTGTAATACTCTCTTAACTTAGAAGACTAATGTATCTGCCACAAAGAAATAAAATACTTTTTCAGGTATACATGTTAACCTGTTACAATTTAAACAACACCTTATATTTTGAAGTATTTATTTCAAATATTCACCTTGCTGTTGTCCTCGATTACCGGAGCGGTCGGGATCACAGGGCCGGTTATAGGGAGTCGTTTGGGGGTATATCCAGAGCTTCCCTGTCTGAAAGAAAAAAGGAAAATAATAAACTTACAACACAACAGATAAAAATATTATTTTCCATTTAAAAAACTCAATAGTATAAGATTTTTAGTATAAGATTTTATTTATCATGAACTAATACAAAATACAAAAACTGGGAAGTGTATGAAGAGGTGCATTGTGTGTCGGATACCGCTAGCAACAGGAGAATAGACATATTGGCCATCGACCCAAAAAGTAGACGAGCGATAGTAGTCGATCCTACAATAAGATTCGAAATTAGTCACCAACCGGAAGAAGTCAACAAAGAGAAACAAGAAATATACAATCCAACAAGAAAATATTTGGAAGAAAAATATAAAATTAAAGATTTAAAAGTAATTGGACTACTAATTGGTGCAAGAGGCACAATTCCAAATTTTCTAGTAAACTTCTGGAAAGAATTGAACTTAAACCGTCAAGTTATAAAAAGTATAGTTGAAAAAACATTAAAAAATTCTATTTATATTATAAGAAATCATTTGTACAATCAAAATTGAATTCCAGTGCATAGTGACTCATAAAAAAATGATTAAGTTTTATTATTACAACAACAAAAATTTATGTAAATGTTTTGTATACTGTGTCTTTGTAGGCAAATCTCAAATGGGGACAGTTATAATTTATTTTCAATAAATTATTTTCTCTCTATGTGATACCGGTAATGAAACTATTGTTTCGAAACCTTGCACTGATGTTATTTAATTTATTCAACTAGCTTTTAGGGTATTCAATGTCTTAGGTAATCAAAATTTAATTTAGTGAAACATACATCAACTCTACCACAGGAAAAACAAAGGGAAGCCCAATTTGAAGTGATCTTTTAAATCATTGAAATTCAAATTTCTATGCTACAAACCCCTGTTATTATTATATATATGATTCCGTAAGCGAATCGGTCCCCACAAAATATCTCGAGGTAGAAGAAAGACAGGGTAAAGTATGATGGTTCATTTTTAAGCTTAAGAGCCAAAAGGACGCAAGGAAAAATACCAGAAGTATAAAAAGTTCTCTGGGCTTCGCCCCATTGGACCTCGAAATTCCAATGTTAATATAATGGGAAGATGATTTTTAGATCTACAAGTGTGATTAAGCAGATGTTCCAGTGAATATATTTTATCATAAACTCAGCTGGTATTTGAGTTAAGATAACCATATATTTATATTTTTTTTAAATTAGCAATATACTATAAAAAGGATAACACCAATAGTCATAGACAGATTACTGATCCACAGGAGATTTCATCTTCATCATCATCATTTCATCTATGTCATTAAGTACAGGAGTAGAATAAATTTGTATGCTGAATCCACAGTTAAAAGTGGCTTAGACGTGGTATGGTTGAAATAATGGTTAAAAATATATTATCTTCACTCAGTAAAGGACAAAGGTCGATTAGTTATAACGTTACTGATTTATATATTGCCTATTTAGTAGTTAGAGTTGAATACTTTTATTGAGTGTTTGTTTATTTTCGACTGAATCATTTATGTAAACTACTAACATTGAATAACCTCAATACACCTCAATTGGTAATATTTTGTTTTGGTTTTATCCATTCTCTGATTCTTACTTTACGTGGGTTATAGTTAAAACATAAACGCCCATTAATCCATACAGACGGGAACTTTTCATGTAAATGATAGTGTGTGAAAACGAACAATATATCAATCAATGTTCTACTTTATTGACCGAACGGAAAAATAGACTACAGTCAAGCACGAGGGAAGTCGGTAGCATAGAGGGTAAGGGGGCATGGGGGCGCAGGGGCACAGGGGAGACATGGGGGAGGCTTGGGGGCACGGAGTAGCATGGGGGAAATAGGGGGCACAGCATAAAAATGTTGTGACAGAGATTGTAAAAAATTACAACACCAAGGTAGGTAAAATAGACAGTAAAATATTTTAGGACAAAGTATTGTGGAACTCTTGGCTTAGACTAAAGTTACAAATCAGAAAAGACTTTAAGGAATGAACAAACCCCCCCCCCCCCTCTCCCACTGAAATATAACTACAAGTGATGGGTAAATCTAACAATCTTTTGACTTGTTTTGAATATTCAATTTGACTTTTTTTAACCATAACTGAACAACAATGAGAGCGACATCAAAAAGAAAAAATCTTTAAAGCTCTATGCCATAGCAATGCCACATGCAATTAATCTGTTACATGTACAGCTTTTTGAAAACTATAAAATATTTCCGCTTACAAAATCTTTCTTTATAAAAAACTTATTGACTCAAACTATTCTTAAACAAAAGAAAAGAAATACTCATACGCTTAGGGAAAAAATTTACTTGTTAATAGATTAGCTCTAGCATAAGAACGACTAAATAGAGTAGCCACCTACGGTACTTTTTTTTACAATATTATTTGTAACTTTAAATCCATAAATAGACCCAACAACAAGGCTAACAAGGAAGTAGACAATAATATAGATAGTGGAAGAGTTAAATAACCAGCAATTCAATATGGTAATAAATTATACAAAGCAGGCTCGCAGTGCATTCATTTGTATATACTTACTGTGGGTCTTGTGATCTGTAACATACATTTTTATGCTATAGTGAAATAAATTGTGGCACTGCAACAAATTTTCAATTGGATTCAACCAGCGCATTTTCTTAATGAAGTCCTTCTGAGGAAAAGTGGAAATAACTAGCTTGTATGTTGTTTAATTATTAAAATGTTAAGAGATAATAAATTCTGTAAACTGGAAAGGAAAATGTTGATACTAATACCTAAAAAAAATAAAAAAAGAATTGGGTTGCATATTATGGTAATAGGTTCCATACAGTTTGATCTACCTTCCAAGTTTATGGTGCCTTTTTCAGGATGGTAGCTTATATATTAATTTGTTACCGTCTATGAGAGAACTTGTTAATCTTTACTTGTCAAGAAAATTTTCATAAAAAAAGAAAAAAGCTATTTTTTGGATTAACTAATACATTGAACTCCATACCTGTCCTCGGCATTGAGGTCTTCCTTGGTGGGTGAGATTTGGGCGCACACCATCTTGTGGTAAGTGCCCTGCAGGCTCATCAGTTCTGAGTGGGTCCCACTCTCGAGCACGCACCCGTCCTGTGATCAGACACAAACAGAGTGTGGAGATGTATGAGCAGCGTACCTCAGATGGGCGTGTGAGGGACAAATACAGATTGCTGGGAAATCATCACCAGTTAAGTGGATCATTTAATCAGTGCATAATTCGTCAACTGATACTTAAGGTTATTTCAAATTACAAACACAAAATAAAAGCTAGAAAAATAGTTGTTTTACATGTTATGAATGATTATTTAATTACAAGCGAGAACCCCTAAGTAAAATATACACAAGGCATCCCAACACGATTTTGTCTACATATAAAATTCCATTAGGTTTCATCATGACAAATCAGTTATTTTCAGTACTTATTGAAATACCCCTAAAACGGCAAACAACATTGAATTTTTATAAAGCAGTAAATGTATACATTCAACTTCAAATTTAGAATACTTAAATGAATTACTATTCCAATATTTAATTATAATTAAGAGTGAATAGTGCACAAAGTGCTGCAGCTAATCTGAATTTGATTTCCCAAACGATAGTAAGAAAACTACTGATTGAACTGACACATCTCTCCTGACCTTCATGACGTAAATGACATCGGCGTGCTTGATGGTGGATAGTCTGTGTGCGATGACGATCGTCGTCCTCCCTTTCATTGCCTTCTCCAACGCCTCCAGCACAATGCTCTCAGTCTGTGAGTCGAGCGCAGAGGTCGCCTCGTCCAGCAGTAGCACTTTTGGGTTGCGGACGAGCGCTCGTGCGATAGCGATACGCTGCTTCTGTCCAACACTCAACTGGGCCCCGCGGTCACCCACCAGGGTTTCATACTTCTGCAAACACATCACAATGCTCCCTTGAGAGCTGGCAATAGTTAGAAACTGTTTTCTGAATACGTCTGTCTTCTGTTCATCTGAAGAGAACGTATCCTTCCAAGATAAACTGGTAACATAATTATGAAAATAATACTGATAACGTTCAAATTAAAAAAATTTATATTGTAAAAACAGTTATACGAGACACAGTGATAAAATAATGTTGGGCCCATTACAATAGAGAATATAAAATTCGTAATTACAAATTTAGATGTTTAATTTAAAAAGAATAATTATTTCACTAGAGTAATATAATTGACTATACTGTACACTCATACTGAGTTGCCAATCCACTGCTAAAAATTTGTTATGAAATCTATAGCATGACTGTTGGGGCCTTTGGATAACAAGCTAAGAAAGTGTATTTCCCTATCAACTGATTTGAGCATTTTTGTCATTTCGCTCACCTGTCGCTATTAATTGATAATTAATTGAAGGGATAACTTAAGAAGTTATCTATGTCTACTAGGTTAAATATGCTAATCGTTTTCCCAACAGGCTTTTTAAACATTAATTGACTGTTAAATAAATTAGATATTTATTTTATTCTCATAAACACTGCAACTGCTACAGTGGTGGCCAAATGGCAGCCTTATTATGGGTGCTGCATATAATTTGTTGACACACTTTCCCATTGGGTTGGCCATATAGTAATAAATGTCTTCTCAATGATAATATTATTCCTATACTGAAGGCTACTTCGGTCCTGTACCTCCGGCAGTTTGGTGATGAAGCTGCTCGCACTCGCCATCGCCGCTGCCTTCTCGATCTCCTGCTGTGTGACGTTCTCCCTCCCGTAGCGGATGTTCTCTGCGATCGAGACACTGAACAGGATGGGCTCCTGCAGCACCACGCCAATCTGGCTGCGGAGCCAAGTCAGGTTCAAGTTCTTTATGGGGTTTCCATCCAGCTTCACCTGTATTTGACAAAGTAATCAGGTTGTCAATTAATTAGGTAATTAGGGTTATCGATTAAGATAGTTGTAACTATACTATACTTTTTCTTTACACAATCATAAATAATTTTGTAAGTTTACTACACAGACAGTCTTTAAAGATATTGAAGCTACTTTTACTAATGATGATTTAATGAAAACCATTTTTCCTTGGGGCGTCTGCTGTGGCAAGTGCACAGTGTGAACAACACAAGGTGCCCAACAATGACTTTTCAGTTCTAGTGTGTGCCTTCAATGGTAGTATACATTATATCATGGTTTCAGCCATAATACATAAATTTTATATGGTGATGTTATTGAGTAAATTTAAAATAGTTTAATAACTCAATTGTTATAAACTTTCACAATATAAACATTTTACACAACTATAATGCTAAACAAAATTAATATTTTCGTTTATTTAATAAAATTTATCTCAGTTAATATGTTTACTGACAAGCAGCTGCAGGTATTTCCTATACATTAATTGTACAAACCCCTATCCTGTAGGCTACTCTGACTATCGCTACAAGCAAGATCACTCACCACACCAGAGGTGCAGTCATAGAGTCGAAGGAAGAGATCGATGACGGTGGTCTTTCCGACTCCACTTGGACCCACCAGAGCTACTGTCTTGCCGGGCGGAATCTCGAGGTTGAAGTGTTTTAAGATCTGCAAAACCAAAAAAGTTCCATTTTAATCTAACTTTTTCAGTGGCACAAAACTACTTCAAATCCTAAACTCCAAATTAAGAGAGTACAATTAATAACGTAATTAAAAGTTAAGTAAAGTAGTAACAATAACTAATTAATGTTTTATGTTAGCCATTACAATCCGAATCTCATTTTGATATCATAATAAAAACTTATGAGGTGCAAGAAGAAGAATTTTTAGTAAAAAACCTTTTTTGGCAATGAGAAATCACGATTCACATTTTGGTCTATATATTTTCAATTTAAATAACTATTTCTTTCAGAGTATCTAACACAGTATATTATTAATCAACATCTGAGAAGTCTTTGGCATTAAAAAAATATCTAATGCCTCACTGGTTTGTTGGGCCTCGATGGGTAAGTGAAGGTGACATCCTGGAAGGATATTCGCCCTTCGATGTTGTGAGGCTTGAGGCCATGCTTGCTGGATGAGTCAATCTCGGGGGCCCTCTCTATCACACTGAAGATGGTAGAGGCCGCTCCCAGACCCGTACCTACAGCGGTGTAGTAGGGGAACGCATCTCCCAGTGTGAATGCACCAGACAGCACACTCAGAAACACCTGCAAACATTGAGTAAATTAGTTTTTTGCTGTAATAAGCTTAATTTAAGTTTTTGTAATAGGGCTATAAATGGCCAAAAATTTCATGATTCCCTTGATTTTCCCACATGTTTGGTAAAACAACTCTATTCATAAACACTAGTATGCATCAAAATAAACATACAATTGTATTATATATTATAAAATAAAAATAACCTGTTAATTACTAAAAATAGGTCATATACATAGATGCAACAAACAAGCTGAAAAGCTGATGATAAACTGGTGATAACTGAGGTTAACTGATTAACTGAGGCGACTGATTAATAACAGTGACTTACTTGATCGGATACTGTTCCAGTAAAGTGATAATAATGTGAACGGAAAGGTCGGTTAAACCGACCTTTTTTATTTTACAGAGAAAACTTTTGAACTTTTCATTTTCCCGCCACTTTGTCGACATAATGAGACGATTTCATGTGTAGGTGTAATGGGACGATTTTGCGCTTGTAGGAACAATGGGAATCGACATAATGGGACCTCGCCGAGAGATAAACCAACCTTTAACTCATGCCAAGGCAAAGGCAGTTAATGCGAGAGCCAATTGATCAAGGGCCGCTTAAGAGAGGGTCTTCTACTATACTGATCAGTTTTTTAATTTGTTTTAATATATCTGTGTTTATTTTTTTTTCTAGCAAAATTGCAAAAAGTAAATTTTATGTTTAATGTGAATTTGATTGTGACACTTGAAAATAAGTCATTGAGCTCTTGAACTGTGGTATTGGTATTGTGATAACCAACGCCTTCGAATATGACAGTGGCGGGTAACTTATTTTTGCTAGAGGCTAATCCATTAAGTTTTTCCTGTTTTCTTACCGTGAACACACTGCCGGGAGTACAATAACCAGCTCGTATGAACAGTGAGCTGACGAACAGTGCTACTCCATACTGCGCATATTTACAGAAGTTCACTATTGTAAGGCACATAGCAATCTTGTAATATGTGGCCATAGCCACCTTTCGCCCCTCTTCCAATGCTGCTTCATACCTACAAAATAAAAAAATATCATTTCATTTTGAGTGAAAATGTAAGAGAAGTTTATTTATTAAGCATTTAAGAACAAAGCCTTGAGTGTTCAGGCTGTGAATCAGTTTACTATATGTTCAGGAAGGATCGAGCTCCAGTCAAAATATTCAATCTTATTCTATAAAAGTGATGGTAATTAAAAGACTTTGTGTCTTCTTTCAGAACTTGCATCTCAGCTTGTTTTTTGGGAGAAAAAATATACAGAGGAACACACGACAGAACATTTTTTTCTCACAACCTTTCAATTGTAAAAAATCCAATAAAAAACTTGATTAACTTAAAATTTATTCATCCCTTTACACCACAGTCTCGGTTATCACTACAAGCTCATTATTTTTAAAACTATTTTTAATTCATTTTACAACATTAGAAGTAGGTTCTGACAGGATATTGAATAGATAAATCCAATTTCAAAATAATGGAAACATAACGTTTGGTTGAGTTTGTTAGTTGAAACTTCATTGTTGAATTTTTATTGACATTCATAACCAAAAGTTTTTTGTGGATTCTATAACAAGTTATTTAATGCTATGCTACTGAACTTTAATTGTAGCATTGTAGATATTTTATTTTGAAAATGAAAATTATTTTATACTGAAGTTAACTATTTCTACCCCTGTGTGTGGAACATGTGGAAGATATCAACTATTTTATTCTGTTCACTCGTCTTTTCTAATAAAGATTTTAAATAATATAAATTAATTATTTTTTAACTGAACCAAAAAATATAAAAAAGTAAATATTGTGCATATTTAAAACAACTAGTAGTTACTATATTTTACCAAATAGCAGCTCTCTTTTAGTACACAATACACTGATATCTGTTGGTGTTACCTGCGTATGGCGTCGGGCTCTCCGTTGAACGCGGCGATTGTCCGGACAGCGTTGAGGACCTCGTTGGCGATACTGCCAGCCACCGCGTGCTTGGCCTGCTCCCGGGCGGCCGACCACGTCGCCAGCTGGTAGGCATACCAACATCGCAAACAGTTAATCACAAACGCCATGACTCCTACTCCGCTGCAGTTGTTTTGATTGAAAATTATTCTATACATCTTTCACAATATGTTCTACATGACTACTAAGTGACTGCTAATGTTAAATCTGGCTTATATAAATGGAATGGGTATTTAAAAGAAATTCATATATTTATATATTTGAATCTTAAATAAATGGGCAATATCAGATGCAAATTTTGAATTAGTTTACTACTGTTTATTCAGAGTCTGGTGAATTTCAACTTCTTTGTAAAAGTGGGCAATCTGCACTTCATATCACCACTTATTTCAAATTATATACAGAGAAGGAAGGAGCAAAGGTTACATTGTTACGGTGGGCGCATGCAGGGTACTCTCGAGGTGAATGTAGGAACCATAAATAAGTGTAAATTCCCACGTTTGGTAAATCTCCTGTTTTTTTTTTTTTTTTTTTTTTTTTTTTTTTTTTCTGATGGGACATACTAATAGACATCATGCTACAAATACATACATTTAAGGCTTAAAAGGGTTTGTTCTCAAGAATAATGCCATCAGAGCTCTGATGCACTTGTACTTCATCAAACATTTATAATTAAGAGCTTTTTAAATAACTCAAATCTCTGTGTAAAATTCTTTGCACTGCAGCATATTAGTATTTTTATTGTGATTTTGATTTCTGAAAGTGGAATAAGCATTTGAATTACGACTTCAGATTCCTTTAAATAGCTTAAACATTACAATCCTAAATTAAATTGTTCAGAAACTTCCTGTACAAACAATGTTCATAAATGGAGCATAGAGAAAACTTTACTCTATCTTCTTAATTAACAGCCATCCATTATATTATTCAAACTATAATTTTTTTGAGAGCAGAACCTTTGCTGTAAAGGCAGTTGAGCAGATGATTATAGGCGAGAAAGGCAGAAGACACAGGGTGAGCTGCCAGTTGACCAGCAGTCCTACCACCATTCCCACCACAAAGGTGGTCAAGTACTGCATCACCATGCCAAGTTTGCTGCCAACACCCTCTCGTATCCGCTCCAAGTCACTAGAAACAAATATTTTTACCTTTAGATCTAGATGAACGAATTACCCAAAACTGCAGTACAAATCTTAGTACAAGTGGCCACTATATAGTACATGCAATTATAGTTCAAAGTTTTAGCATAAATTAAGCCATCTATAATTAAAAAAATAAGGTAAAAAACACCTTAGGACAGTTTTTTTTTAGACTTCCACTGGACGATTTACAAGCAGTTTGTACCAAATAAAGCTAAACTTGGTTATAAAGAGTGGTGATCAAAGGGCTCCCTTGAAAGTGCAGAGGAACAAGAAACTGTGAAATTTAAACGTTTAATTATTTTCCCATTTGTATTCAAGGAGGAAAGAATTTGCCTTGTCCTGTTTGGATTAATTAAATGCTGTGTATTTTGGACTGTAAGGACAAGTAGGCCTATTATTGGAGTGACCCCATTCCGCTGCCCCATTCACACTGTTGCATTTTTTAGGTAGAGTTGGGTGAGCTCCTCCCTGTCTCTGTCCTCATGGGACCCTCTTCCATGTCCTGTGGTTGTAGTGAGGCTGGGTGCAAAGGTGAGGGTGGCGGTAAAACTTTTATAACATTATCCTTCATCAATTGTACCTTTGAAATATATTTTATTTGTATGTTATAAAAATATTACTAATAAAATATAAATGTTTATTGCAGTACCGTATAGAATATATGTTATAAATATTTATGTTTGTCTGATAATTTCAACATAACATAACAGAAATGAAATGGGTTTGGAGTGAATATGGGGGGCGAGCTCTATCATCTGTTTTCTTAAAATAAAATAACTTACTTTTAAGATGGAACAATTAAAAGTCATCATTTTACCAGATTCACTGTGTACTTACTCAGAAAGTTTGGTCGTGAGACTGCCCTCGTCGTTGACCTCGTGCCAAGCAATGTTTTGCCTTAGAATCTGAGTGAAAAACTTTGTTCTTAACCTGTGAACTTGTCGCTCACAGGCCAACTCCCAGCACATTGTCTAAACACAACACAATTTATTTCTTTAATTGATTTACTGAGTAATGTAGCATGTCTAGGCCGTATAAGTGTCATACTCTTAGCATCAAAGGGGGGTCAACTTTTGGAAAAATTTTTAACAAAATTTGAAACTCATTACGAATGGTTGAGGCTACTTATTTTTTCTATATGCCCACCACCTCAACAAAAAAAAATGTTGTCCTGCCTATGAAGAGTGTTAGAGATTTCATGAATTTATAGAGGTTGCCTTTTGTAGGGATTCATTCATAAATGTGCATAGTCTCTGATAATCAAAACCAAATAAACTTCAATAAAATATATCTACCTAAAACTGTTTATGGTGTTAAAAAAGTTTCAGGATTTCGAAGAATAATTAATTGCACATAAAAAGAAAAAAATCAGATAAACAATGTCCTAAAATGTTTTGTTTAGCTGCTAGAAGCAGTTTTTTTCAATTATTAATTTGTATTTCTGTAACGGATGATTATATTTCAAGATTGTAAAGATTGAGCAACAAATAATCGAGCTCAATTGAGATTTTATTTTTTAATAATCATGTACATTGTCGAGATAAAGGTCCATGCCAAATATGAACTTATTATAACGATCCGTTACAGTAATAAAAATTAATAAGTGTAAAAATAAAATGGCGGCTAGAGGATAAACGAAGCATTTGAGGACATACTATTAATAAGCTATGTGGACACTATGTTTATAAAAACTTTTATTTGTACTGGTTATTATTCCCAAAAATCCAGAAATGATCTTTCCTGACACCCTGTATAAGGTCTTATTTTTGTGTCTGCAGAAGTACAGTGAAATAAGATTTTTTTTAACTTGTAATTTCAAAACTAGACCCTACTGCCATTGGAATTTTCGCTTCTAGTTATAGAATCGGATCGTAGAGACATTAACAAATGTAAATAAGTTATCCCATCACTCACATTCTATACTGTAACTGTAGGCATACTAATCTTCAATTCTGCCTTTTAGACCTGTTACACATTATTGAAGTGGCGCATCTGCTAGGCGGCGACATGCTGCACGCGACTGTTAAGCCACACGAAAACCAACCAATGCTTTTAAATGGGAGCTTACACACTACAGTACACATCCCCGCCACCCCTCTGCAACTGTAGTGTGTAAGCTCCCATTTAAAAACATTGGTTGGTTTTCGCGTGGCGTAGCAGTCGCATGCAGCGTGCCGCCGTGTAGCAGATACGTCACTTCAATGTGTAACAGGCCTTAATATATGTGCAGCTTCAACATTTATGCATTGACTATGTACACTAACTTGAATAGAACTCATATCCAAAGCATTTAGTTTGAGGCAAAAATTTGGAAGTTTCTCGTACGCGGCGCCAGAGTCGCTGCTATCGATGTTGTTACTATTCAGCTGGATTTACAGTGCTGCAAAAACACTTTACCAAAACATAAACATAACTCTTAGTTATAAAATGATTCATCCATGGTTGAGGAGAGTGGTAAAACTGATTTATCTATCATATGTCACTTGTACTTCATGTACGCCGCAGAATATCGCACCACCATCAATAGGTTTCAAACACGCCTCGCCTATGCTATGTGAAGTGTATATAGTATAGCCAAAGATTTAAGTAACAACAATTGTTAAAAAGATTAGTATTTATTTACCTGTATGAAAGCAGCTCCAAGTACAGCAAGACCAATGAAAAAGTAATATACAGCATAATCACTCAGAACTTCAACTGTTGACTCCGTAACTTTATCCATAGTGGGGCTGTAACAGAGAGAATAAAATCAAATAAGCCTAACTAAACAATTCCAGCCACTGGGAGGGTAGAAATATCATAGAAGATAGTCAATAGAAGATAGCCATTCTTTTCCAGTCTATATATTCATGGAAAATATTATATAGGCCTATTGTATGTCAAAGATATTACTTGTCATTTAACTTTTAAATTTCACAAAAAAATTATAGCTGAGAAACTTGAAATAGGCTTACTGTTCAGTAATTTCTCTAATGCAACTTTTATTCCCAAATTTGTACAAAAAAGCTGCATTTTTAGCCAAAGTACAACCACATTATTATAGTTAACCATTGCTAATTTAATTAATTAAACACAGTGGATGTCCGCCACAGTGACCGCTGGTCCGCCAACTAATGCCCTTTCACTTTGACCGGGACGGGCCGCCTGATAACGGCGTTGTTGTATGGGGGAGTAGATGAGTGTTTCAAAACAAAATTCGGCGTGTGCCGCAACCCTAAACACCGTGCGTCCTCGGAGTTCCTGCTGGACTCCAATACGACAAACATGCGGCGTCCACACTAGACTACTCGGAAAAAGGTTATTGTTACTTATTGGTGTCTTCTCACTGTGAGGCGTGCGCCATACACAGACCAAATGAAACCTCTAGTAGTGCCAAATCGTGTGTTTAAGAGTCTGCAGTACCTCTGTCATCTAGGATTTTTAGTCAGATTAGAACAATGTTAAATTTAGATGTATTTAAAACACTTATCTCGATAATCTTGCATTGGATTTGCATGAAACTTGAATATGTTCATCATAATGGTATGTATGGTGGTTAATATGACATTGATAAAACTTTAATAAATCTCCTAAAAATGGTTTTACATGGTTTAAAAATGGTACTAATATTTATTTATATTTTATTCGTTATTCCAGAAATTTTTTTTTATTTGATCTTCTATCACATCAAATGAAATAAGATACTTATTATAAGTTACTAATTACTAATAATTTAAACGGACATCAAGTTTGAAATTTTTTGATGAAAAACAAACTCACAGTAATGTTTTGAATTTAAAATTGTTCTTATGGGACAAAATACCAAAATTGCGGAGGTACTGCAGACGCTTAAGCTCAGAAAAATGAAATCCGAGAGCTGTCTCAAGAAGGTTTATGCAGAGTTACGTAGAAAATGTTAAAGTTCCGCACCTTGAGAGTCGGTCTTGTCGTAATAACCTCGTGTTTCGTGGCTTAAAGTGGAATCGGTTTACGGACTTTAGACAGTTAGTGAAACAGTTCTGCATCGACAAATTCGGTATAGACCGTGTGTGGGTAAATCGTGCACACCCATTAGGCGGCGACGGCAGTGCAATCATCACTCACATCCCGGACGACATCGATTTGGAATACATAATGGCGAGAACTAAGGAACTCAAAGGATCCGAGTTTGTTGTGCGCCGGGACTACACGAAGGACGTGCGGGAAAAACGAGCTCACCTCGCCGCGATTCGCACCGAGATCGAGAGAGTTTGCGGAAAACGGAGGATGCCGATCATCCACGACCATCTGATGGTAGAAAAAACACGCTTCACATGGGAGAACAACCGACTACTAGCGGGGAAACAGGACGGACTTCACAGCCTTCGGCAGGTCCTCAACCGGGACTTCACGGACTTCGTGACCAACCTGGCCCGCAATGGTGTGGAGCCAAAAACCCCAAGACAGAGAAGAGAACAGTCAACCTATGCTAGCAAGGCAGTGACTCCAGCAACGGGGCAGGAAACCGCTGAATCGACGTCGTCGGAGACGGTCGTCGAGAAGGTGCATGAGGTCTCCAGGACATCCGCCCCCAGCCCAGCTGAGAAGGTAAACAAGGAGCTGGTGTCGGTCGCCGGGGCTAGTGCCAACTCAACAGCCTAGGAGGAATACGCCGATCCTTCCACGGACTCAAAAGAGGCGAGTAAAGGACAAAATCTTCTTATTCTTGCATACAATGTGTGTGTGTTAAAGAATAAATTAGATGATAGTTTATTTACGGATTTTGTTAACAAGTATGATATTACTTTTTTAGAAAAAACTTTTATTATGGTAGAAAATTTTGAATTTGTTTGTAAAAGGTTAGTAAATTTTAAGTTACATTTTAAGCAGGCTGTAAGAAATTCAGTCCTAGGCAGACCATCTGGAGGTATAGTTTTGGGGATCAACAAAGGGATCTCACTTTGTAAATGCAATAAGTTTTTCTCAAATTAATGATAGTACTGTGTTTAAAGTATTAGAAGGAAGTGGTAATAGTTTTCTGTATATTTTGCCTGTTTATCTTAATTTTAATATGTGGGATTGAGATTTTGAAAGAATGAATGAAATAATTCGTAGTAATGTTGATAGCAATTTTATTATTATTGGAGATTTAAATGGGCGCATTTCAGACGAGCAAAATATTCCAGAATTAGATAATTTTAATTTATGTCCAGAAATTAGTGTAACCAGAAATTCCAAAGATAGCGTTATAAATTTAAGGGGTAAACATATTTTAGAAATGTGCGAGGATTCGGGATTTATAGTACTAAATGGAAGAACAAAAGGGGATAGATTAGGGGAATTTACTTTCCTGAGTAATATGGGCGCGTCTGTTATTGATTTCGCGATATCATCCATTCATTGTTTAGAAAAAGTTTTTGATTTTAGAGTGGTTGAGCAAATTGGGTCGGATCATATGCCAATAGAACTAGCGCTTAAAATAACATCGGAAGAGGATAACAGGAGTGATAAGGTTTTGCCGCTATTGCCTAGATTAAAATGGACGGATAAGGATGTCTTAAGTTACAAGGGAAATATTAGTGTAGCAGCTTTGAACCTGAAACTAACAGAAAATAGGACAGAAAATGCCAACAATATTATTTCATGTATTCGAAATTCAGCCTATTTAAAACAAATAAAATCCTCAGACAATACGCCAAAAAAATTCACCAAGAAACAACCATGGTTTGATTTCCAGTGTTTTAATCAGAGGCGCAAAGTTTTTAAGTTACTGAACATTTTTAGGAAAACAAATCTGAAAACGGCTAGAGATCAATATATGGAAGCTACTAAATCTTATAAAAACCTTATAAAAATTAAAAAGAAATTATATATTGAAAGTTTATATGTGACATTAAGTATTTTGTATTATGTATTTTGTAGTAA
This sequence comes from Neoaliturus tenellus, assembly GCA_030545055.2. Lineage (NCBI taxonomy): Eukaryota > Metazoa > Arthropoda > Insecta > Hemiptera > Cicadellidae > Neoaliturus > Neoaliturus tenellus. The sequence continues at coordinate 110,529,762 of CM061532.1, forward strand.
TTTTTCCTCTGTATGTAATTATTGTTTGCAAACTGTTGTATGTTTTCCTGCTAATTTATTTGTATGAAGTGTAGGTTTAGTGATTGTTAGTGCATGTTGCATGAAGATGGACTCATACACAATGAAAATTAAGTAATATGATCTGCATTAATGTAATTGGGATTTTTCCTGTATTGATGCATGAAAATAAAATAAATAAAATAAAATAAATAAGGGAAGCAAAAGATGGAAAAAAAGATAAAGAAGGCAAGTATAGCAGGACGAGTTGAGATAAGCGAGTGGGTTAATCATTTCAAACACCTGTTAAACCCGCCTTTGTTATCAGGCAGTGTGAGTTATGCGCAACCTTTGATTTTGGACAATTCTCTTGATTGCGAATTTAGTCTAGCCGAATTGAAAAAGGTCTTAGCCAAAACAAAAAATGGCAAAGCACCAGGTGTCGATGGGGTACCTTACGAATTTTTTAAATATAGCTCAGATTTATTTTTAGAAAAAATTCTCAGTTTTTATAATAAAATTTACAGTAGCTCTAAAGTGCCTGACAGCTTTAAAAATTCCATTATCTATCCACTGCATAAAAAACGAGACCCCAATAATGCTTCAAATTATCGTGGATTATCTTTCATTGACTGTTTAGCAAAGATTTACACAAGCTTACTGTACAATAGGCTTAATAAATGGCTGTCGGACAAAGAATTATTATGTGAGTACCAAGCTGGTTTCAGGAAAGGCTATTCCACTATTGATAATGTGTTTATTCTTTCGAATATTGTAAAATTAAGTCTAAATAAGAAAAGGGGAAAACTATATACATTTTTCATTGATTTTACAGCCGCTTTTGATACAATTGACCGAAAAGCACTGTTTTATAAACTGTCTTGCCTTGGAATATCCACACACATGATACGTGTGCTGAGTGATTTGTATGATAAAACTTTAGCGTCCGTGTGGTGCAAAGATGGAACAACAGAGTATTTTGAAACAGAAGTAGGCTTAAAACAAGGTTGTATTTTGTCTCCTTTATTATTCAGTTTATTTGTAAACGATATTGTGGATTCACTGAGAGGAGGGTGTATTTTTGGAGACATTAGAATAAAAGCATTGCTTTATGCAGATGATATTGTTATGATCGCACCAACTGCCACTAGCCTACAATTAATGATGAATGATGTAGAAAAATATTGTCAGCTTTGGAATTTAAAAGTAAATCTAAATAAGTCCAAGATCATGGTTTTTAGAAACGGTGGGAAACTAAGTAAAAATGACAAATGGTACTTTGGAGGCAAAATAGTTGAAGTGGTTACTAATTATAGATACTTAGGACTTAATTTAAACTCGAAATTAACTTGGGAGACTCACTTAAAAGAAAAATGCGCTACGGCAAAATTGGCCATAAATTCGGTTTGGAGAAATTTCATGAACCAAAATAATGTACCCCTGAACAGAAAGTTTATATGTTACTTTGTAATAGTAAGAGCTATTTTATGTTATGGATGCCAGATTTGGGATCTATGGGAGAGTGATTATGTAAATGGTGTTCTTAGATTTATCATAAAAAGAATTTTTGGTTTGACCAATAACATACCAAACTACTCCCTATATCTGGAAACTGGTCTTGACAAGGAATATATTTATACATTAAATATGCATTTAGGATATATTTCACGTGTTCTGTCCTTACCGCAGAACCGTTTACCTTTTAAGATTGCCCAGATAATAATCAGTAAAAATATTTATTGGTGCAGAGAATGGAAGGCTATAGCTAGAAATTACGGAATAAATTTGGTGATTGACATGAGACTCATTGATGAAACTCATAATCAGATGTTGGCAGTGGTGGAGTACGCTGCCCTGGATTATGACCTTGGAGATAAGCATTATCTCACTGATCAAGTCCCACAGATAGCTAGGCGATGGATTTTTAAAGCTCGCACAGAATCAATTCATCTAAATTTCAAACCTTGGGTAATTGGCAAAAATTATAGTTGTTCACTCTGTAATTTGAAAGAAAATGAGGATATATTTCATTTTATAGCGTGTTGTCCGGTTCTATCATTTATTAGAAAAAAACATCTTTCAAAAGTAAAATTAACTCGTGTAGAATTTCTTGAATTTTTAAATGGTAAGGATTGGCGCAGTCTAGCTAATTACTTAAAAGAAGCTTGGTTGTACAGGTATGGTCTCATATTAGAATTTAACTTTTAACCCTTTAGCGCCCAGCGTTGTTTTTATACAACGCCGTGTTTCTGTCTATTTTTCTCAAAAATTATTCGTTTGAACCACAAAAGCCCACTGTTGGTTTAAAACAACACTAATTTAGTTCAAAAAATCGCCAATAGATAGGAGTTTAGGCCATTTGTCAAAGCAACAGAACATTTTCTTCAGAGCCACTTCAAGGTTTGAAGGTTACAGGTAACTTGTGTACTTTCAAGTGATCTTTTATTATGTTACTAATTAGTTTGTAATGTGGGAAAAAATACCTCATTAATCCTCAGTTATTCTAGTTTATGTGTATAATAAGTTTTAGTAATTCTAGTGAGTATTTACCATAATTATTTGAGAAAATTGCCATGTTGTTTAAAACCTACAATGGGCGGAAGTGACATTAAATTTCACTAGTTTAATTCAGCTTCCCCATATAACCCCATACTAATTCTAAATTCATTTACAGCTAATATTTTGTGTTAATTATATGTCTTTTGGCCATTTTGTATGGATCATGATCCAAACTTCACAATGAAGCCAGAATATTTGTACAAAAAAGACAAAGAAAGGTTTTTATTAATTCCTTATGACAACGTGTCGTAGGTGGGAGACATTGGGATAAGTACTTTTTTTATTCGATGTTTACCAAGTTGTAATGTTTTTCTATTGTGTTAAATAAATTTCTATACGATTTTGACTAAGTTGTGCATTATTTCAACTTCTGTTAAAAACAACTTTCTAGTTATTTTATACTTTACCAAAATTGTAAATATGGTACATTAAATCCACAAAAACTCACTGTTGCTTTGAAACAACAAGGGATTTTTCTTAGGTTTTGTCCGTTGTAACCACAAGTGCCCGTTGTTGTTTTTAAACAACATTTTTTTATTTTTTTAACCTGTGAGGGAAAATTTAAAAAAACTGTGTTTGTGTGTTATTTGGACCCTAAATAAAAGAAAAATGAGAGAAAAAATTTTTTTTCCTCGGTGCATCATAATTCGGGTTTCAAAGGGTTAAGAAAATATTTATAAGAGCATATGGAATTATGTTATGGATACAAAATAGCTTAACAAGTTTGTTTTTTGCATGTTTTTCTTCCTTTTTCCATTGCCATTGTATTCTAAACACAATATTTATCATTATTTATATAATCAATATTTCATAAGAGCATGGAACCATGTTTATTATACAAACTAGCTTAACAAGTACAGTATGTTTTTTTTATGTTTTTGTTCCTTTTTTCATTGCCATTGTATTCTAAACATAATATTTATCATTATTTATATAATCAATATTTATTTGTTCCTATTCTAGTCTGTTTTCAAATGTAACAAACTTGGTTGTCGCTTTCAACTAATCAATTTTCATAGAAGAAATGGTCTGACCTAGAGTTTGTCTTGTAGCATTTTTCATTTTCATCTATTTTTTTTTAATTTATTTAATTTAATTAAAAATAAACATATTATGTGTGAAAAGTGTTTAGTATAGGATATTGAATTAGTCTCAGTGCTGTCATCCCAGCAGACGATCTTCATGATCATTGCTGTTATGTGCAATGGTAAACTTATGAAGAGACAACTTGGATAGTATTGTTTTATAAACAATTTCATACCAATGATCTTATGTATTTCTCTTACAGTTGTATTGTTTTATTTGTAGAATAAAGCACATTTTTCATTCATTCATTCATTCATTCATTTCATTCGTTATTCCAGAATTTTTTTTTATTTGATCTTCTATCACATCAAATGAAATAAGATACTTATTATAAGTTACTAATTACTAATAATTTAAACGGACATCAAGTTTGAAATTTTTTGATGAAAAACAAACTCACAGTAATGTTTTGAATTTAAAATTGTTCTTATGGGACAAAATACCAAAATTGTGGAGGTACTGCAGACGCTTAAGCTCAGATAAATGAAATCCGAGAGCTGTCTCAAGAAGGTTTATGCGGAGTTACGTAGAAAATGTTAAAGTTCCGCAGCACTTTTGCGGTTTTTGAGCAAAATGGGAGGGATCGCAAAAGTGCTACAATATTTTAACTTTCTGTGTGACCTTGATATGACAAGGATGAAGTCTTCAGCCATGACGTTGCTTGTGACATAACATTTGTGACGTCACTGAACGATGAAACTGCTGACGTCATTTGGATTACGTAATTTCCTCTGGAACTACTTAGAGGTCATTGAACTGAGCTGAAACGCACAATTTGCCACTACTTCTCTCGTGATCTACCTCTGGAGGTTGTATGGATTTGGAGTTCCACAGGTTTGCATCTTGTTTTTGCTACTTGTCTTTCAGTTTGTCATTTGTCATAAAGTTCATCAAATGCTTCAATTAATATGCAAAAGTACAAAAGGAATCTTTTTTCATAATCAATTGAATAAAATTTTGAAGAAACTCGGGAATTATGTTAATTTTGAAGCATTGGGTGAATATATTTTGGGTCGATATCTTCTTCTTTTTCTCCACCTCCATAGCAAGTAAATGGTTTGCACTTTCATTTTCCAGATATTATATATCAATTACTGTACTGATCACCAACTGAAGAATCATATAATACAGGAGTGCCACCACACGGCGCGCATCAGACAAAAAACATCAACGCTTTCCTTTTGGCGTGCGCCGGATGGTGGGTACCGCAGGCGCGGGCCGTAGGCTAAATTGTGAAAGAGCACTTAACCTGCTAATGTAGGCCTATTTGTATGCCCCTTCACACATATCAGCTATGAGAAAAAAAGAAAAAAATTCTAATGGCCATGTGATGAGATGAGATGTTCTTAATAAGAGAAGATAGAGAAAATATCATTTTGTTGATTTTGGCAACCTTAGGCCTACTCCTGTTAAAAAAATGTATTAGTGATCAAAATTCCTTTGTAATCTAGTTTTATTATTGACTATAAATACACAATTTAAATACAGAAATGCTTTCTAAGGGTGCTTAAATTTTTAGAGAGCCCTGAAAATAGTTTTCTCGTTATTTACAGCATTGAAAAAAGTTGTCATTCCTGAGTGGAATCCCAAAAGGCAACCCAAGATTTTGATATGTTTCTTAGCTGGATAGAAAATAAAATATTAACGTTTGCCAAAAATAAATCATATACACTCACGTGGTCTCTGTTGAACTACTGAACGCAGTGAAGGTTAATGAATTCCAATCACCGTTCATGTAACTGTCCACTTCGTCAGGAATGGTCTCTGGTTCGTAGTGCCCACCACTTTCCTCTGTAGTCGTTGTTAAATTCTCCTTTTCCTAAAACAAATCACACTCACAAAACAATGAATCAAAAGCTCTGTTAAATTATCTGGGCCCCACTTTTGGACAAGAGACCGACTAGCTCTAGATAGTAAAATTATTGAAGTTTGTGTTATAGCGTTAGCTTATGGTTTTAACTACCAAAATAATAAACATCATTAATCATTGACAGTTTTATTAATTTCGAAATTTTATTACCGGAATTTTAATCTTTAGAACTTAATTACCTTTTTATTCATTTTTTAATTTTTATTTATAGCCTACAATTAAAGTTGTCAAAATAAAATGTTAAGCTAACTAAGAAAAGTACACGTAACCTAGTAGATCAAGAAAAAATGAATATTTTTGTTAGTCATGAATGAATTTATTTCCTGTAGGGATCAAGATAAAGAAGAAAGACCACAGATTTTACAAAATACATCTCACCATATTCAACTCATTGCCATCTATTGATGGGTGAGTAAAAACGTGTGAGTTGGTAAGGTTTTCTGCAAAAAATGCATATATGCAACAATTCTAAATGCAAATACACCTTGGAACAGTCGCGTAAATTATTAATGACTGGATGTCCATCACAAGGTATAAAAGACCTCACTAATTAAATTCATTGGTATGCACTGTACCTACATAAATGTGGATGAGAATGTTTGGCTGATAATCCAACTCTACTACTCAGTCAGTTGAAAAATGACACAGTTCTCGAAATAACCTAGTGCTGGGCAACCAAACGATAGGCAATAAATCCTAGGAAAATCCAAGTGTGATAACAATGTATCACTGATTGACTTTGTTGTTATTGTTATAAATTAAATTCCTGAATAAATGTAAAGGATATCTCTAAACTGGGAATGGACCTAAGCTTAATAAAATTTAAGTCTTTATAAAAGCTATCTTAAATGAACGGCTGACCTTGAATATATGTCATTAAACAGTATATTTTTCCAAATGATTAGCAGTACCCTGGCCTTTTTGTTTTATTTTCAGGCTTAAAAAATCTACCTAAATTAAAATTACAATTTTATATGAATAAAACTTAAGTTTTTCCCACAAATTATTTATAATTATTCTTGGTATTTAAAGAAATGTCTTTGCTAGTCCGATCTATAATGAATTAGGCATTAAAAGCTTAATTTGAAAGTAAATTTTTAACTTAACCAACCCATTTGAAAGGCATGTGTGCTCTCTCTCAATAGAGCTAGCGTTAATGAGAGCCATGCCTGGAGCAGCTTTCTCTCTAATTACTCAGATTGAAAATACGCTATGAAATGAATACTGCTTTAAAATCACATTTCTTATCCACACTAATTGCGAACATATTTTAATTTTTAATTATTTTTCATTAAAAACTGGTTGTTTCCAAAGAATAAAGGTATACTCATTGTCGTTAAGTCCACAGTGTAAACACCCCCAGCAATAAAGTTGGATTATTAGGCGTAAGCCACGTCCGCACTGGCCAAACATGTTCGTCGAACAGTTTCCTGCCGGACCTTTGTTTGTTTGCAGGTATTTATTTCTATCATATATCCTATGTCAATTATTTGTTCATCGAATAATTGGCTAGAGTGACAGTTTGGATGGGCCTCTATGCTTATCCTTGTTATAAATATAATCCTTGTTATAAATACTATCTATTATCAAAATAAGATAATTTTTATCTGTGAAATCGTATTTGTGCTCAAACGTGTTTTTATAGAGAGTGTAACTATGTTGAGGTTACTACAGTCCCTTATGTACATTATTGAAAAAACTTATGCAGTATCACAGCATACATTGTCACCGATGAATAATTGAGCTCAATACAAACTAAATATTTTTTGACTTCCATCAAAGTCGTATAACCTTTGAAATTAAATATGCTCACGCATTCCTGGCATCTTCAACAATTAGTAGACCAAGAAATAAATCACTCGCATTTATTTCATCGTTGTGATAAAACGTCAAAATCTAGATTATTATCTGTATATTAATAGGTAAGCATGTTTCCCCCCTTTTTTCTCAGCTTGCGTGAATTGTAGGAAAAACCCCCGCATACCATCAGAAAGGTACTGTGGTGTAGATGAGCAGAATCACATTTTAATTAATTCACATCGGCGGCACTGCAGACTTTTAAATTGTCAATTTAATCTTATTTGAGAAGGGCAATTAATTGAATCATTAGACAGCTGTTGGAATAACAAATGCTAGCGAATTAGGAAGAACAGGTGTTTCTGTCATAAAATGTTTTTAAACTTCTTGGGTCCAGATCACCTGAATTGTCGAATTTCGATCAGGAGGCGATCTCTAGTTTATTGAAATATTTATTTAATTGCATCTATCCTAAAAGTTATACTACTTTACTATTGTACAAACATCGAAAATTTTACAATGTATACTTTAATGTTTGCTTACCTGTTGAATGGACAGAAATCCATCCACCATTCGTCCAAAAAGAAGTGCCAGAATGGGGAAGCTCGCACCATGTGTGATTGCAGCCAACATGCCGAAACTGAGAAGAAACACGTCCCCCGTGGTGGCGAAGCGGTACTGAAACATACCACAAACACCACGTGGGGATTTACACAAGAATGATCACATTATAATACATGAATGAAAAGAGTTCAAATTAATACTGTCTCACAAACTGTAAAAGCGTTTGTTGTGAATGATTCTTAACTCAAATTTTACTTTAAATGGGGCAACTCCACTGTGCAGCATTGTCTTTCAGTTAGGTTGCTTTAATTAGCTTCTAAATAGAATGGTTTAGGTTATAATAAAATTGTTTAAAATGCCCATAGTAGGCTCTTATAATAGTATTTAATAATAACAAGTACAAGTAATGCAAGTTTTAAAGATACAAAATGTCTTATTAAAATTATAAGATTTTGTTAGCTACATACAGAACATTGGGGTCAATCCCGATTCAGTGTATCCTACAAGAGCAACATTAAAGGAAAATGCATAATGATCCCTTTAAATCGAGAGTTTATGAAGACGGATGTGATTTGGGGGATATTTTAACGAGAATTAGTATAGCTATTTAAAAATTTGAATGAAAATGTTTACTATTAAAAAAAAATTCACAGGTATTTATAAAATCCTTACAAAGAATCAATCTCGCAAAAGGAGTGGTAAATTTATTTGGGAATCAAACACAGTTTATTATGAACCATCAATCTTACAAAAAATGAACAGATTATATGACTCTCAGTGGGGATAAATTAACATTGCTCTAAAATAAATCTTCATTCGTTTTAATAATGAGTTGAAATTTAAAAAATCCTATATCCTTTATACCTATATTATATCCTATCTTATTCTATTCCTATTCTATACTCTAATACGAGTTAGGTATATTTGTATGCACACCGATCTCGAAAACGGCTCGAACGATTTTCTTCAAACTTTGCAAATAACTTTGTTCTGGGATAAAAATAATATGTATGTATAAGTTTCCATGCTATAAAAAATCTTATTTCGTTATAATCTTGAATTAAAATTTTAAAATTTTTAACATTGGTCTTATGGAGTTTTAAATCAAAACAAAAGAGTTGCTGTTAACAGCTGACCTAACTGTCAAAGCACGTGCTCCAGTATAAACATGTGGTATTTCCATTGTAGCCAGAAACTTAATTACTGAATGATACTGTAATAAAAATCATTTATCAGTTATTAAATAGTACTTTATTCTGCTGTTGATTATGACTATTTTGTTATGAATAAAAGTAAAGTAAAATTATAAAACAACTAGGCAATTTGTAGAATTGAAATTAAATTTAAAAAAAAGGATTAGCAACAGTGCTAATGAAATCAGCTGTTAGCCGTGCAGGTAAATCCAAGTGTTACAGTTTCGACAAACTTATAACAGAGTGCATCGCCCATATGTCTACATTAAAACATCCAGAAAGGCGAGTGAGCGAAGCGAACTAGCTAATCGTGAAGGTGAATGAACGGAGAGAACGAGATCGTCTTGAAGGAGAAAAAAAACCTTAGGGGCTTGGAACTTTAGCGTATAGTCTGTGACTGATATTACTATGACTACAAAGAATTGTCTAAATTTACCGAGCAAATCCTCGGCCCCCAGTTACTTTTACATAAAGTTAACAACAAACAAAAGAAAGGTGACTGAACAGTCACAGTGTGAACCACGTGATCCAGTACAAACCAGTGGTTATGCATTGCAACCAGTTCCTAAATTGACTAAATGACACTATAAAACAGTAGAGCTACAAAAATAAGGATAAACATAAATTACCTATGGATAACTCGGAAAGCCTGCCAGAGCAGTAAAGTGCATTGGGATCCCAAGTGCTAAGCGCCATGGCAACAGCCAGAACGTACATAAACAGTGGCAAGGTTTTTGTTTATGTTTGTCTCGGGACCCAAAAGTAATAAGAAATAAATATAGCATGGCTCTACTAAAACCATTGACTTTAAAACTGCCTTAAGGTTTTAGGATTAAATTATTTCATATCTAGATGGCCGTGATGCAGGAACAGCAACAGTTCAATACGTAAAGGGATATTTATTTATTTACAAATTCACACACGTGCGCTATCACATACACGTGCTGTAGGCCTACTCACATGCTGATTATAACCACTTCGCAGTGAGGTGTACAACTATATAGCCTACTTTATCCAGTAGGCCTATGTATGATCCACATTATGCGCTGGCTAGGTCATGCATTTTATAACTGTTTAGAGTCCGATTAATTAATTCCTGTAATATTTGAAAAAACTGTTTAGAGGAGTGAAAATTTCAGAGCAAAAACAGAAAATAATTCAGTGGGAAAATAATCCAGTAAATAAAACAAATACTGGATTATTTTTCCCACTGAATCATTTTCTGTTTTTTTTGCTCTGCAATTTTCACTCCTCTAAACAGTTGTGCAAATATTACAGGAATTAATTGATCAGACTCTAAACAGTTATAAAATGTAATTATAATATAATTTTGGTATAAAACTATGGCTTAATCTAATATTGACATATGCTGAGAGCGTGTTTATTTTAGTTTATCCCGGATCTGACATATCGCTCTAGCGTTTTATAAGGATAGGTCAGCCGATGCGATATATCGATTCAAAAAGTCGAAGAGGAATATCATTGACTATAAGGTAATAAGCTCTACTTACGAGATGTCCAAGGACCTCGAAAGTGTCTGGTAGTGGCGGCTCCTCCGACCCAACACTGCAAAAACACACTCTGTTAAAACAAATCAGGAACACGGGATTTATATGGGGGCAAATTTATTGATATGCGAATGCTTTTCTTTTCCTTTTTTAAGATGGTAGATTGTAGGCTAGTACGAAAAAAAATAAATTAGTGGCACTAGTTTTCTCAGGTATCATTAACCATTGATACGGTAAATGTTTCTCTTTCGGTAGTGCGGTATTTCCTTAATAAGTTAATGGTGTATGATAAATTGACTTTTAATTCTAAATAGCTAATGTATCTTTCTCGCCATAAACGTCTCTGTAATAGCCTACATCAGTCCGGTTTAAAGTAGGGCTACCTAACGATTTATTGATGTCGTGCAGTACCAGTGGTCTCAAGTTCCAGCACCGCCGCACATCGCGCACGATATCATATTTACATAATATCAGCACTAAACTTTACGGACGGGCCATCGCTTGTGTTGCACGAGTTGGGTAAAAAGTCTTTTTTTAGACGAGATGGCATGACCAAGGCATCCAGTATAACATTAGATTTTCAATGTGTACATGTCAACTAAATATAGATTTGAGGTTGCATAGTCATATCACTTACAAGTTAAAAATATATTAAGTTAATAATTTAAAATTCACAGCTATCTCAACATTTCCAACTGTAGGATTCAGTAATAACACATATTAAAAATTAAAATAACAAAATGGATTTCTTAATCCCAGGACATTTAAATAACCGAAGCTCAAAATAGTTCGGAATAAACGGTAATTATAAAAGAAAGTGTTATATAGGTAAAAGAAAAAATACATACTTGTTCAATACATTTATTACAATATATTTGCAAAAAATATGTGGAAGGTAAATAAATAAAAGGAGTTAGTGGTGCCTTACGACTCACTATGGTTTGTGAGTCCCGGCAAGACAGCATGTACTTTGTATGTTAAAATAACAAACAGAAAAATATAATACTCTATGATGTTACAGTATATGACGTGTTTTGTAAATATTAAAACAGTAAAATTTATTGCAATTGCCCTCAAACTATCGAACATAGTTAACGCTGCCAAATTAAGTGAAGAATAAAACCTGTATTGTTGGACAAAATGTGTTTGGAATAACTTTGTACGCAAAAGCTATACTGTTTTTACTATTATTGCCTACTGATTTTATTAATTGTTATTATAGACCCTAGATTGTGAGTAGTATTGTGATACAGTTTAAGAATTATTAAAACTAGAAATTATAAAATATTGTAATTAGATTTGGATTTTTGAGTCGTTAATAAGTAGTGTGATTCCAACGCTTTGTATATTTTTTTTAGTTACTGCATTGTACCGGTATCTACGCTATGCCTCTTATATTATGGACCTAGCATGTAAATAAATAAATAAACTGATAATTTTGACTATTAGTGAAGATTATAATCAACGGTTTAACACTTTCTGATGGTCCATAATCCAGATGAAACGAAGTGAGATTGTTTACACTTTACACAATCAAAGTTCCAGCCGTTCATTAGACGCCTGAGTCACGCAAAGGCTGATTTTATCCTGCATTTTTATCTGTCATCAGATAGTTCGTTAACACGCCAATTTAAAAAGCCGAATTCAGATCCGGTGGTTTACACTGTAAATTTCGTAACATTTTAGGATTATAAATTTCTTTAAAAATATATTTAATACTGTATATTGTTTATTTAAAAAAAACTTCAATAATGATTTTTTGTCCTTACACTACAAATTTTATCTTTGCGTTATCTCCATAATAAACTATGCCAAATTAAACCTATGAAAATACCTGTTTTGTCGCTATTCAAACGTCTTGTTTTATGGTGCTATTTCCACTAGTTTGTTGTTGTTTTTTCTTGCAGTTACAGTATAATTAAATACTAAATAATAGAGTACGTGTCAACGTAAAACATTTCAAATAAAAACATTATACTTATATGGGTTCACAAAATGTTTAATAACAGATAAGAGAATGAATTTCATCTGTAATCCGAATGTTAATTATAAAAAAGTAAAAAGGCGGGCAGTGAAAGTAATTTGGCTGTGCAAACACTCACTGTTTTGATAGGAGGGCCTCAGAAGCTTCATCTTTGTCTTCTAGGTTGAAACTGTCTCCATTTGCCTGAAACACACATAAAAACAATTAAAAAACCATCAATATTTATTTCAACTTAATACAATAACTAGAACTGTTTTTTTTAGATTTTCTTTGTGTAAGACAAAAGGGTTTGCTTTTATGATGCCGTGGAAAAATATTATGTCTTACGGAATGTCAAAGTTACGAGCTTGATGAGACCTAAATTATAGGTCTTAACTTAATTTTTGTTTCTTAGTCTCATAAACAGGGTGATACAAAAATACGGGATTGGCTATGCACTAAAAATGCTCTATCAGTATATAGTATTCTACCCATAAAAATTAATAGAAATTTGTCAGTAATTTTGTTTATTAATCTTGGTAAAACCCCTATCCACTTTTTTTTACTTAATAACTTTTATTTCTGTAAGAAATTGTTAAATTAATATCATATTTATCATGGTCATCTGTAACATAAATGTCAATAGATATGAAAATATTTTTTCCTCTCTACATTTTTGAAATGGTGGATATTTATCTTAAAAATACCTAAAAAACTTTGGCAAGGCATAAACAAGCTGGCAATTTTAATTATCTAAACAATGATGTTAAGATTATAAAGATCGAATGGTGAAGTAAATGCAATTTGTCTTATAAAAAAATCGAGCGATTTTCGCTGCCTTAGGCTTGCATATTTTGACCATTTTATATGAGTAATATCGCATTAAATCCGTCTTTTGTTGTTTGATCTTTATGATATTGGTAACATTATTAGATACCCCACCTAGTACAATTTGCTACCTTTTTTGTGTTTTGCCATTTTTTTAATTTACTGATTTTAGGATCTTTGCGTTTTAGGATAAAAATTGATTCCATTTTGAAAATGCATAACAGGAAAAATAATATTTGCATGTAAATGGACATTAATGTTAAAAAAATTTAATTTACCATTTTTAGGATAAAAATATTGCTGTTGAACTTAATACAGCAATTATCTTTAGTCTATATTATATCTTTGTGTATATCTATAGTCAATGGTACTGCCGTGATAGAGTTTTAGCTAGAGGGAAATTCGCTAATAATGTGTACTGAACATTTTCCATTTATTTTTATGTGCAGAACACGAATGTGCATATAGCCAGTCCTGAATTTGTGCAGTGAATACCATAATGTAAACATGATAATGTTATAGCGGGATACTGCAAGATTACCTCTATGTTATTACAAGGGAGGTAAAAAACGATAATATCAGCCCATATTGTTATCTTCTCTGAAGATGTAATAATGTAATGAAATAAAATAATTTATAAGCTTATTATCGAAGTTTAAGAATTTTTTTATTTACTAAATCACACTATAAGAAATAATAAGCTATTAATAAAAATAGTACATTTCTGAAGAAGATTACACAATGTCATTTTTGAAAATGGATTCGAATTAGTATTATACCAGCTTTGGAAGGTCGAGGTCGAGTTCAAAAATAGTTGAAAATAAAGTGACAGATCCTTGCTTTATTGAAGGTCAATCGCATCTATGTTATTATTTACTTACATTTTAATTAAAATAATTTAGGGTGGATCTAAAAAGGCCATGAATCTGAAATTAAGGACCATAATATTAATATTAGTAAAATAAACTGTTGAAAAATTTGGGTGCCTCAAAAGGATTTGTTAAAAAAGTGTCGTTTCAAAAAACCTAGTTTAAATAGAATATCTCATCCTTCTGATCCGACGATCTATGCATCCAAGTTTGACAGGGATTGGTACAAATTAGCACTTGCTGATAAACTATCCTAAATTAAGCCGCGCCAGGGACCTAGACAAACAAGCGTGGCGCTACAAAGTGAGCGATGGAAAATTGTAAACAAGGCTTTCAAGTGAATGGTGTTTACCAACACAGCTCCCCGCCCACCCTGATACATTTCCCCCTTTTGAGGGGGGGGGGAGGGGTTGAAGGAGATCGATGCCGATTGTCGCGTCTTCTGAGATAAACCCCGTGACCCACAGACACCTCGGGGATCGACTTTGATACCTACTGTAATTTCAATTAATATTTAGAATTTTTACATTAAATTATGTTTGCTATAATGCTGTGCCGTAGGATTTTTGCGGTAGATTTGTGACGAGTTACGTTTAAATTCGTTCTGAGTTGTCATTAAAGCAAAAAATATTATATGTCTAGAGACTGCCTACAAATCAAACCAAAACCGTATCTTTTAAGATATACCAGCTTATTTTATTTGCTTAAATTTGTTTTTAAAAGGGTAAAAAATACAAAAGATACACTTTGTGATAAAAGTTAACCAAACCATTTTTTATGTTAAAATCACTTCTATATGTAACACATTTAACCACTAGACCTACGTTAGTTGTCTATATAGGCTAAGTAGACCAAAATTAGGCAAGGCCTATCTTAGGAAACAAAATCAAACTTAGTAACTTGGGATGCCTATTACAATGAATTGATAATGACACATAGTTTCCAGTTTGGCCAAAGTATTAATTTTTTAATCGTAAATTCTTGCAATAATAGACTATTTATTTGGTATTCAATGTCTAAAACTTAGTGGCAACAAATGCAGTTAAAATAATGTATAAAAATACATGCGCACCTATAGAGTGTTATAAAATCCAAACAATAAAAATTTTCGACAAAAGAGCTATGTATTGAAATAGAAAAGTTCAATATGGTTATGTATGATTGAAAGACAAAAATAATTATTCAACGGGTTTCGGGGCTCACGTTACGAGTTTTGGCGAGCTGATAAACCGATTTATTAATTAAAACAGACTGATAAACCAGTATTCCGGAAGGACCATTTTTAAATGATGTTGACCCAATAACGTACTGTATTGGTTGCCGTGTTGAGATGTTAACATAGACAGCAAATGTGTCCAACATAAATTAATGGTGTTAAGAAATCAACATACTTTCTTCTTTGTAAAATAATTATTTCAATGTCATAACCAACATAAAAGTCGATATTCAATTTCAACCTACTATATTTTTACAAAATTTGAAACAGCGACCACAGCCATACCTACCCTCCGTTTGACCTAATTACTTTGACACCTTTTTTACTTCTAATTTTCTCAGTCCCGAGGAAAATTGTATCTTGACATTGTTCAGAACATTATACAGTAAAAAAAAAGAATTTAATATTTTTAATATAATATAATGAATTTAAGAATTTATTTAAAAAAAGAAATATTTTTTACGGTCGACATGATACGATTTTTTAGTGATACTCCAGCACCTCCTAAAAAGGTAACGAACGGTACTTTAAAAAATGTTGGCTTGAAGAAAGTTTACAATTAGACTTTCCAAACTGCATTAAATTCGGACCACCTGTGTCTTAGTGTATACTAATGGATTTAAACATTGGGCAGGAAATAAAGTTTTAGCCATTACATTTCATTATTTAGTTGATCATGTTGATAATAGCATTGACTATGTACACTAACGTGAATAGACCTCTCATTCAATGCATTTAGTTTGAGGCAAAAATCTGGAAGTTCGGTGTACGCCGCACCATAGTCGCTGCCATCGATCTTGTTATTATTCAGCTGAATTTACAGTGCTGCAAACATACTTTACCAAAACATAAACATAACTTTCAGTTGTAAAATGTTTCAAATTAGTTGAGAACAGTGGTAATACTGATTTATCTATCATATGTTACCTGTACTTCCATGTACGCCGCACGCGCACGAGATCGCACCACCGTCAATATGCTTCACACACGCCTATGCTATGAGAAGTCTACTCACGTTAGTGTACAGTCAATGATAATAGTAAGCACAGTTTAAAGTAGTACTATGCTCCAATATAGTATTATTTACTTAGTTTTGTACACATCTCCCTCCACACAAACACGCATCAAATACTGTACATCAATAAAAAATTACTTTTAAAATCCTGTTTAAAGTCAGGAATATAAAAAGCTTAAACTCCAAAATCTTACTAAAACAATGGAGGGAAATTATAAATGGAATTAAGTGTGACATGAGGTAGTTGCAAGGTCTTACACGTTGCAGTGGCTACTATCACAAAATCACTTGCGAACCTGCACTACCAATTTCGGTGTGAGTCAGGTAGAGAGGGAGGGCTCCTTTGGAGCATGCTCACACTGCGATTGCTCTTTCGACTTTTTATGGAAATTTTAGACTTTCCTCTCAAGTTGTATTTTTAATTAACCATTGTCTTAAAAATAGCCTAAAGCCTAATGCTTATCAGCATTTTATTTATCAACATTGTATGTAGCCTACAAATAATAATAATAATAATAAAACTGGAATGGACCGTTTTTAGATAATTTGGTTTATTCGTGAAAATTATTGCGAACATTTGCTTAAAATTGATTTAAACATATTAAGGTCAGAAAAGAGGTTATTATTATTTTATTTTTTACAATAGGCCTATACATAATATGCTGACAGTCTACCTAAAGTAAGCTCCTGTATACGCTCTGGTATCAGGCTCTAGCCAATATGCTTGGCTCTCCAGCTCTCCTGCACGTAGCGATAGTAACTACTGTACTGAGGCAATTCCCATGCGGTTGTCTCGGATCGAAGCGCGCCAGACTTACCGACGACGCTGCCGTTTACGACAACCCTCCCCCCACCCCGGACAAGCATCATTACAATATTTACCACCCGAAACAATGTGACAATATTGAGAAACGACGCACTTATTGAGCGGACTCGCGGGGCTTATATAGGAGCATTTAAAAACAAGGAGGGAGTTGTGAATTGGTCTGTAATAAACAAAACAAAAGTCACGATCTCAAAAAAATTTGTTTAAGGGAAACTGTAACAATCTTTAAAACAATAGGAAACATACAATGTGCCACAGAAAAATTCGAATTAAGAAGAATGTTTTTTTGGATATATTTTCCTATATTTTAATTTATGCGTATATTAATTAATTTCACTAATCACACCTAAACCAATTTTGTTGTAAAATGACAAAACATAACGAGAACAATATTATGTAATTAGGACCGGGTGGTCTTGGTTATGTTGCAGATTTTTCGTTGAAAATTTTACAAGTAGGCTAACAATTTTTTACTGATGACTTTGGTTTCTATCTACTTAAAAACCTTGGTGCTTAAGTAGGTTCGTTGGTTTGACAAACACCACTCACGTAAAGAGAAGCTCCATAAATATAGAGCATACAGCTTCAAAAATTAGAATTAGCGCTCCTTTTTGTACATAATTACTCAATAAGAAGAGTTATTGAAAAATTACTTCAGTGTTTCGAACCACAGGCCTTCAATATTTCGCTACAACGTTATTCTAAAGGACAAATTGTATTCCAAACAAAGAAACCAATAGTCTCCAAAACTATAACCTAACTACTACAGGGCTGAAATCTGCATGGACTTTGCTCATAGATGCTAAGAAACAGTTTTGCAAAACTCCAAAGCATCCGCCCCACAGTACCTCAAAATTTTGATATAACTTTATTCTTATTGAAAGATTTTATACGATCAAAGAAATAACGAATCTACAAAACTATATGACTACAGGGTTGAAATTTAGCACGAACGTTCCACTTTGCTGATGGGTGCTCACTAAGAAAAGGTTTTGCAAAATTCCTTTAGGGCTTAAACTCACAGGATTTCAACATTTCGATAAGCCTAATGTTATTCTTAAAGACAATGTTTACGGAAAATTTTTATGGACTGGGCACTTACTACCAGGCACAGACTCAACATTGTTTTCATGGCATTTAAGGGAAATATATTAACGAACGACATATATAAACCTTAATATGATACCTTTAGTGAATAAATAGAGGTGTAAAGAGTATTCATACACTTCAATCTTCATGATTTGTTTTAAGGTGGTTGTAGACCTTGTTCATTGTTTTCATCCGATGTTTGGGGATAGGTTGGTTGATGATGTATGAGAATACATGGGTCATGGGATTGGAGTTCTTTAGTATTCTGCTTAGGTTCTTAATTAACTATAAACTCCGATAAAAATATTTTCGTACAGAGTATATTATAAATTATTATTATTTTGTGCAATAACTATGAATACATTCTACTACATTTGCCAAATACAAAACATTTAGTTATAATCTAACCGACGAAAGAGTTTTGTGTTAAGTTCTATGTTTAATTAAATTCGAAAGCAAAATAAATAATTAAAAAAAGTTGTTCTAAAAGTACAATTAAATGACGAAGCCGGGACGGGTGACAGCAAATACATGACCGTAATCTTTGATTTATATTTTAGTATCATGGGATCATTGAAATTTGCCAATTTATATCTATAAAAGAGGAAGTGTCTGTATATATGTATGTTGCCTATGGACTCCGAAATCGCTCGACAGATTGTAATGAAACTTTCATTAGTAGTGTGTTTTGGTTACTTCTGGACCGGAAGTCGTGCCATCTGCCCGAGCAGCTGCTCGAGCAGATGGCGTCAGATGCTGGGGTGCAGATGGCGAGAGCATATGCCCTGAATTTGAAGTAGAATTGGGCATGAATTAAGAGTTAATTTAAAACTGAAATTTAACAGTTATAACTGGGGCTTGGAAAGTATGTCAAGGTCATCCAGAGTAAGTTTTAAAAAAGCCTATCCAACTACCACCAGAAATAGTTCAAAGTTGAACTAGTTGGTGATAGTGGGATAGGTTGAAGTAACTTTTGAATTTTATTTGTGAACATACAATTAATGTGCAACAGCAGAGTTTAAACAAGTTGAACTTTTGTGATGAACTACAGAGTTGTAAATGCAAACACCAACGACGATGAGAAGGTAAACGCAGAGTCCCCAGATTATGTATTTGAAAAGCTTGAACAAACGTAACATTTGGAATTGGTTTTCCCGTTCCATTTCCAATCGTTTAATTTCCAATTTCAATTTATCCTCTTCCATTCTAGTTATGAAGGGAACTTCATCCATCATATCCATCATGATTGTGTTAGTGTTTGAAATTTTAAAACAAGTGATGTTGATAGTTCAGAAGTCGAAGACGGAATGAGAAGTGAAAGGGAGAAATGTTAGTTAAATAAAGAAGTGGTGGGGGGAAGGATGAATTACAAAGAAGTGGTGGGGGAAAGACGTTGCTCTTCATTATTACCATCAGTAGTGTCAGATGGTGCAGGAGTTAGATTTAGTAAACTGTCTTCGTCTAAACTTTCAACCTTATCACAAATAGGACAATCGTATGTTATTTCCAAATTCATTTTGATGGTTGTAAAATTATCTACAAGTTCTTGTAAAATATTAAAAATGTCTTGTAACTCTTCTTTAGAGTTTATTTCAAAACTAGAATTCATTCGGGCTAATGGAGAGTTGTTCATTGTTGGAGAGTCGGTGATGGAATGAGGATCGGCGCATAGGGAGGGGGCTTATATAATGGTGACCTTGAGCAGGCGTCTAGAGAGGGGGGCTGTCTAGGGAGGGGGCTTTTATATGGGGAACCTTGAGCTTATGATTGAATAAAATGTTTAGTTCTTCTTCTTCGTCTTTTAATTCAATTATTTGAACCGAAGTAGTTGTTTCATCCTCTTCACTCGATGAAGAAAACAATTCACCAGGATTTAAATATTGAACTACAATTCTGAACCATCTTATAGGATATTCGTCAATGATAGAAAGTAAGTTTTGAAACAATTCTTCCATCTCTTCCCTGTCAGTTATTATATGTTCAAACTTGATAAATTTGTTTTCCATGTTGTTAGTTAGAGTGTTGGAAGTGGAATGATTTAATATTATATAAAAATTAGAACTAGTGGTGGGGGGAAATCTCAAGGTCATCCAAATGAAGTTTTAAAAAAGAGTGTAAAACTGAAATTACACATTTGATGGTTGTACAGGATCGGAATACCAATCTGATCTGTATTTACATCTTTTTATCATATGTGTACAAAAATCATCTTGATGAGAATTGGTGCGTTGACAATGAGCAAGATCTAGAGGGTGAAATTTGAAACATCTTTGAGGACAACATGTATGAAAATATCTTGATTTGTAAAATTTGAAAGTTCGCAATTCCGGTGGTGGTAGTTGTTTTGTTTTGCATTTGCAATAACAAGATCCGAAGAATTCACATTTAGTACAAGCTAACCCATCCACCATCATTGGTCCTAAATCTGTACACTGTTGTTCACAACAGTAACGAGGTTTGTACTTGTATTTTTGCTCTTCCATGTTGACGCTGCGGAGTCCAGTGAAAGAATAAGAGTGTATAGTGTTCAATAGTGAGTTTTATGTACTGTGAAAAGTGGTAGGGGTAATTTCAAGGTCATCCAAATGGAGTTTTAAAAAATTATACCTTACAAGTGTAAGGATTATTAAAATTTAGGAAGTTTGTTTCTCTTTGTTTTCTTCAGACTTTTTCTCTCTCTCCGCCTTAGCCATAGCAACAAGTTCTTCTGTTGATAATGGATGTACTTCAGGAAATTTTAAAATTAATTTAGCTTGATATCCTTCTTTAGTTAATACATCTAAATCTTGGGTCATTTGTTCAACGGTGTTGTAGTCTTTTCCATAGATTTTTCCATCAAGTTGAATCATCATTCTGTACAACATTTTCTTAAATAGGTCTTGTCGTGGTGAGAGCTAAGAAGCGAATGATTATTTATACAAGTATCACATCCTTTTTATTAACTCACATTGATCACGTGATTCTTTAGTTGTAGCTTTGTCTGTCAAAAGTTATTCAACATTGGTAATACTTTTGGAACTTGATGTTATGTTGACCAGTTGGCGATGAAGAAGTTGTAGGTTGTGTAGAAATAAATATTTCATCATCGCAATATTTTGTTTTAGTGAACATCCTTGTATTAGTAGCACTAACATCAACAGTTAAGTGATAACCACCGGTAAGTAAAACTCGCATTTCGTTAGTTAAATCTTCAAGTTGTTCAAAAGTAGTTATGGTGTTGGTATCATAAGATGCACACTTAACCTTTAGGGACATGTTGCAGTTTTATATTCAGGGATTAAGAGCGAGATGTGTACGGTATGAAAGGTAGCAGTAGACTGATGAATTTTGCAAGTACATTTCCCCTTTTATAATTATACAAAATTGGGTCAAGGTCATCCTGTGGAATTTTTAAAAAAAGCAACATATTGTAATGTACAAAGACATTACAATATGTTGCTTTTTTTATTTTTATTTTTTGTTTTGTTTTATATCATATTTATTGAAAAAACAAATACAAAGAAATATTTACAATGTTATGTACAAATTAATCAGTAGTAGGTGTTACATGAATTGTAAGTTCAGTAGAGTTGTTTCCACTGGGTCCATGTGATACCAAATAGAGTGCGCCGGGTTGAATTATACGAAGATCTTCATTTTGAAGTAGTTGTACGAAGCGCTTTGGTAAGAAGATCTGAAATTTTGCTTCATCACCAATTGTATAAGGTGCCTCGCTCAAAGTGCAATTTATAGCATCATCTACTGAAGTTTCCATTTTCTTAATAGTATGAATGATGTAGTGTTTTTCTTCTTTTAGTTCAGAACATTTCTTCGTAGGTAGAATTGATGATTTAGAATGAGCGTTGAACTGATCAACTAAACTTTGAAGTAAGTTCTGTGATGCCATATTGATGTTGTTGTTAATCTTCTTGTTAATAAGAATGTCCGTCGGAGATGTTGTCTCTTCGGAGGTTTGAGTAATACTCATGCTGTGTCATGGTAGCGCTCTCACTTTTATAATCGACACTACCCCCACCACTGACACTACCCCCACCAGTTTGTTGAAGGAAATTATTCAAGCGGTAGGCATTCTTTAAAGCGCACTGCGACCTTCGATGTTTAAAACTTTTTGATGAAATACAAAGTTCGTTGAAGTAGCATTGGAAATCTTTATCAATTATTGCATTAATCACTTCGTTGCTTGTAAATGATTGTATCCAATTTGCTTTTTCCAATCTCCTTGTGTAGATAATTTTAAACTCTTTGCAATAATGATTCATAATGTGCGGCATCATGTTATAATTAATGAAACCTTCATCCCATCTTAAGTTGTGAAAATGTTTGTTCAACCATTTGTTTGTAACTTTCGCTTTAGTTGTTAGTCTATTAAATGGTACTGGAGGTTTGAACAAATAATGATAAACTACTGATGTGTTCATGTCCAAGATTACTAATTCTTTAATAATAAAATTACCATCATTTCCTCGGAAAGCTTGAAATTCAATTATACCTCTTTTAACTTCCATTATATGTGGCGCATTAGAAAATGAAACCCGTTTATTCATGATGAAGTCTTACTAACAACTGACTTAAAAATTGAATGAGCCGATGTTTATAACAGACAGGATTGTTCTTCTTCTTTCACTTCTTGTGCCACTTCATCAATATTAAAATTGGTGTGATAGTTGTTTAATTGTCTCCACATTTCAACTTCTTGAGGTATTCTATTAAAGATTGAAGTATCCACGGGACCGTATAAAATTGGAACAAAAGGTTTTTTGTCCAATGTATCAATTAGATAGTCTTTAATTATTGCACTTGAAAATATTAGTTGTTTCAAATATCTGGTGACGGGACCGGTAGTACAACTTAAAGTATAAAATTCTTCTTTAGTGAAATATAATTTAACATTATGTGTAGTTAAATCTCTGAAGCGAACAATTTGTCCTCCACGATGTTTTACTATATCAACTTCAATATTTGATTCCAATAAACTTAATCTTGTTCTTCTTCCAAATGTGTTGTTACTTAAATAACACTCCAAAAGATGTAAATGTTTCATGAGAGATTCCCAAGTAATTTCACTGAAAGTAACCATTTTGTTTCCATGATTTAAAATAACAATTGGTGAATAATCCATTGATTTTAAAATTCCAACTGATATACTTTTTGTCATGCATGAAGAAATTGGGTAGATAATCCGAAGAAATACTTCTGTTAAAATATTGGTTGTAATGTTAACTTCAACCTTCTTCCTTTTTACTTCTTTTTCAGTTTTTTCTTCTTCTCTCTTCTTATGTTTGTTGAATTTTAGGAACTCGTCCATTTCTCGTTCAACTTGTTTTTCTATATCTGAACTATTATCATCCATTAGAGGTGTATTTTCTTCTCCGTTAGTAGAATTCATCTTGCGAATGATGTTTCCCATACGACGGTTGAAGATAGAATGAAGTTTCTACTAATTATTTTCTCGCTTTTATATTTTTCGTAAATCCTTGAAATTTATACAATTACATAATTGTTTGTTTTGAACTTGTCTTTCACAAATGAAATTCTAACCTCAAAAATTAAAGCAGATAATTCTAACCTCAAAAATTTGCAGTTGTTGTACAATTCTTCTTAAAGTACATTCTTCACAATTCCGGTCAGCGGTGTGTAAGTAACTATTTTATCATGTAGAATTAGACAGTATGCCGAAGTTCCATCCGCTACTGGTTCTTCAAATTCCATTTCAATTTTTATATCCACACTTGATGATTTTACCGATTCATTTTGTTTTGAACAATCGATTACAATTATTGGAGCCTTGGAATAATACTGGTCAGGTGATAATAGTGGTGTATTAGTCTTTCCATAATATGACGATTGAAATCTTGCATACATATCGTATAAAATAGAAAAACGTTTTTTGCTGAACATGACATTCAAATTGTCATAGGGAAAGAATTGAGAGTTTAGGAAAACTTTACAATTCTTTATTTTACAGTGATCAAATTGACCAGCATTTGCAGTGATAACATCTTTTCGCTTAGTTTGAAAACCGAGTATTATGTACCTTGCTCGTTCCAAGTAAGTTGATGTCTTGACGGTCCATGTTTGTCGTTCTGTCTGAGGTAGTGTAGGGTATTCATGAAATTCCCAACTTCGGAATGGCATCACAATATCACGGTCAGATTTCAACTTTCTCAATAATAGGATTCTATGTTCATCAGCCAATCTTACATGAGGTACTCTCCAAACAACTTTATCCAACTGTAGTTGCCATTCCAGTTTATCTTCCGTAGTTGCAGGGTCTGCAAGTATCAAGTCCTTATTAGTTGAAGATCTGAGTAATACTAATTCTTGTTTGACATTTATTATTACCCGTTTGTAATCTTCAGCGAATCCCAAAAGCAATCGTAAAGGTACATGAAAATCAAAGTGACCGTTGGAAGCTGGTGTTATAGTGTCTTTATCGGGGGCAACCCATCCGGCGGTGACTATTGAATTCTTCTCATGCGGTGTTAATGATGTTAATCCTTTCAATGTCGTTGTTAAACCAACCTTTTTTGTTGAATCAACCGTCACCCCTGATATTTCATATCTTATTTCATCAAAAAGATATGCCATCGGGTTATTTATAAAAGGAACTGTTGAAGCAGTTTTTCCATCCAATTTTAATACCCGTCCTTCGATGTACAAGTAACTTTCACATGGTAAAGTGTAAATATCTTGTTGTTGAATGGGGATCCTTATTTCATCGTTATTGTTTAATTTTGATGAAGTGTAAGGGTTGTGCGTGTGATATTCCTTCTCCCATAGTGTTTCGTCGAACGTTGGTCCTTGAGATATATCCAGGATATCCATCGCTGTTAAGTTTCAATCCAATCTTCTGTAGAAAACGAATGTTGTCCGATGTTAACTCTTCCAATGTTGAGGAGCTACTGAGCTCCCGACTCTTCCGTTGCGGTTTAAATGATAATCCCATGTTGACTTTTATGTTGCTGCTCTGATGTGTATCCGTATAGTAATTGTTTCTCCTCTAAAGTCAACACTATGACCGTCTTGATCCAATATGTTCAGTACGATGTCTGAAATGAAACTGGTGTTTAACGGTAGGTATATCAAGTTTTGTGGCTTCTCAACAATTTTAAAACCGGGAGCCACTGTTGGATAAAATGTATGTAAAATATGTTGATTAACTCCATCTCTATACGATCCGTGTATAATGTTGCACGTGACATCGATACTATTTACTTTCAATATTGTTACAGTTGAATCACCTGAATGAGTAGTTCCAGGAGTTAAGATTTTCTTTTTTGTATCTGTAAATCCAAGTAAACTGCCAATCGACTGTTCCAAGCTGACATCAATATAATATTTTGAAGTTATTTCTGCTTTTAAAGTATTATTGTTTCCTTTAACGGTAATATTGTCTTCTCCGAGTTGTTTCTGTAATAATTGGTTTATATCATCAATTTCATAAGCTCCAGTAGGAAATGTAATTATTTTTAATTCTGAGTATTTTCCTGTAGCATCCTTAGTTTCATAATAATGTAGTAAATTATTCTTCCCTTCCGTAACATTGGGAATTGAGTTGTAGGTAGTCAAATCAAGTAATGCCGCTTCCCATAATCGTTCCTTGGATAGACGCAATGCTGGGAACAGCGTACTTTTCAATGTGGATGAATTTCCACTCAATGACACTGTATACGATGACATCTTAAAGCTGACTGACACTTTTCGCTAGAAACTCCAAACATAAATGCCCACATATTTCAGTATTGTTAGGTTGTTCTTTTTTGTAATTGTAAAAAATGTTTTTTGAGTTTCGAAAATAATGTTGAAGTTCTTTTGGCGGTGGTAGATTGCCAAAACTGTCAAAGTAGTAAACGGTTTGTCCAAGCTTTTTATAGCATACCCAATGAGTACCTGGACCATAGGTGGAATCCAAATTTACTATTCCAGTTTCATTTTTCCATATTTTAGTTGGTAATGCATCTTTCATAAAAACTCCTCGAAAGAATGGTATTTTCAAACATTTCACATAATCATTTAACTGATGATTTGTTAAGGCTTTATTTGGAATTATCAATTGACTCTTCTTATTTAGTACACACGGTATGGTCTTAGGTATAAACCTGCTCCGTTTTTTACCATTTGCCAAACAGAAGTCTTCTTTACATTTGGCTTATGAGTTCTACGACGTCCTTTTTTAATGTTTCCACCTCTTTTGGGAGCGCCTTTCTTTGCAGGTCTTCCTCTGCGACGTTTTCCACCACCTAACTTTGCTTTCGTCTTCATGGCTGTAGTTACTGCCCAAGCCGATGCTTTTTCTGCAATACTTGCGTCACTTGATTTTACTCTTTGCCAAGCTTTTTCCGCTAGAATTTTATCTGCTATTGATCTATTTGTTGAATCTTTATACTTTGAATATGCTATATCGTGTTCCTTGCAAGCTTGATCTAATTTATTAATTCCAGGATCTCCTCTTGCTAAACGCTTTGCCAACTTAGTTCCAGGTCCACAATATTGATAACCTCCGGGCAGATGTAATTCGTATGGTAAAGCGTCTATTGTTCGATTTACAACAGCACCAACTGGAATCCGTCTAAGCAGGGATAATGCAGCTGATGTTATACCACGTCCTCTCTTGCCGCTGTCTTGACGATGACTGAGCGATACGGTCTTCATTATGTTGTCTTATATAACTGGCGTGTTTACTCCACGAGATACTTTACACAAATGAATAACTTGTGCAAAATCTTTTATATTTAAAGACTTAGTTATTCAAATTAATTATATATTGATTTATAATTCTATTTTTAATCCAAGCTTCCCGTTCATCGGGTTGAATTATCACATGACTCGTTGTACTAGCTATATGATTATGGGTATCAATAAGTAAATTGCCCACTATTCTTATTAAACAATCTAAATTTACAGCATCTTTTGGATGTTGAGGATCATGTAATTGCATAATACGTTTATCATTACATGTGTAAGCTGTTGAATCACTTTTTGATGTTTTTATGACTTGTCCAATAGTAGCAGCATCATTTGAATCTTCACCTGGTAAAATATTAATTATTTTCTTCATCTTTGCATCATATTTAGTCCCAAAGTGTTTATCCCAAGTTATTGTTTGTTTCATTGTAACACAATCATTTTCTTCGTAACCAGGATAAATATCTTTTATTCTTCTATTACGACCATTGTATGTACCTAATGTACCACCAGTAGCAATTAATGTTTGCACCATTAGAGGTACATCTGTATCTTTTATACCAAATCTTCCATTTGTTATTGTTTTACGTCCTGCATCCCATTTATCATTATTTCCTTGCATTAAATTAAAATTTTCATTTCCATGTATAAATTTATCTCCCTGCTTTAACACGGCATCTTCATGTTTTACAAAATTGGATGTTTCCTTTTTTAATTCTTTAGATAATTGTTCCATAGTAACAGCATCTTTTGGTTGAGAACCAAACTTTACATTTGTCAATGTTTTACCATGACAATCAATTCCATTAACATCTTGTAAAATACAGTTGTCCTTGATGTATTTTAGGTTTACAGCATCACCGTCTTCCTTTGGGTATCCAATGTCATTTATAATAAATTTATAAAAAGAAAATCCATGTTCAGTTTTTTCCGGTATTATAGAATGTAAATATTCTTTATTAACTGAATCTTTATTATTTTTGGGATTTCCCACGTTGGTTATTCTATAATTTCCAGCATCATACGTTTGTCCATCTTTTAAGTTATTACCCCATTGCAATTTTAAAGTATTTGAAAGTTCAGATAATAAGTACTCTTTAGTAATTGCATCAGAACTTTCAGTTGGTTTACCAACATTAATTATTCTATGTGATTTAACATCGTAAGTATTCTTATGTAATTTCAATGATGTTGAAGTAGCTTCTTTTACTGTCTTCAAATTTGCTCCATCAGTATCTTCTTCTGGATCTTTAACTAGTTTTAAACGTTTATTACTTATGCTATAGTCACCTTCAGGTGTTTGCGGTAATCCACTTCTTTTTCTGTCTTCTCCAACTTGTACTCCTAACGCGGAGTACCGTCCGAACTTGTCGACGCTCATGTTAGAACTGATACGTCTTACGCTTGCAACTCTTTTATATCCGCGGACAATTATACAACTATACCACGATTCCTAAGTTCATCAACTAGAGCCACCCATTCATTATTCAAACCCGTATGACCGGCTTCCATGGCTTCATGCAATAGTCTCATTCGGTCAACCAATTTATTGATGTCGTTGTAGTAAATCACATTTGTATTGTATAGATTTTTCATCAATCCTTTACCAGAGGTTGAAGTATCTCCTTTACTCTTTTTACCATGTTGTTCAAGAAGTGATAAATCCATAAGTGATAAAGATTTTCTTTTCAGTGGTTGTCTCACCGCTGGAGCAGTACGTAATGTGGGCAATTTTCGTGGAGGAAACAACTTTTTTATAACAATGTTATATTTTGTTGCACGTGAACGATTAATCATTGCATCCTTTAAGTAGTTTCTCTTATGAGCGTTAGTATTTTGTAAAATCTCTTTAAAAACACTTAAATCTTTAGATGAATATCTTAGTGGTATATTTTTAAAAATTAATTCATATAATCCTTTTGTTCCTTTATATCTATGCTCACCAATAATGATGTAATCGTCTTGAGTTATTTCAAGCTTTGAATCACCAATCTTTAATTCATTCCCATCAATTCTTGCTCCGTATATGTGTGATCTACTCAAATTCGGGTTTGATTTCATGTCATGTAGCATTTTCATTATATATTTTCTTCCAAGAGGTCCATGTTGTAATATATCGCTACTCAATTGAGTTAAATTTGGAATAGATTGTTCAGCTTCAGGTATTGGCTGTTCTTCTCCCTTTTCAACAATTGGTTCTTCTTCTTCTTTTGCTTCTTCTTGCTCACTAGCACTTGTGTATGAATCATCATCTTCTTCTTTTTTTAATGCTTGTACTTCTTGTTTAGAAACTGGTAGTAAAACATCTCCTTCATAATGAGGTTTACCAATAGTTTCTGATATCTGTTTTAAAGGTTCCGTAATAGGTTTAAATGTAGTCTCTAGAAATTCTTCTCTTTCACTTAAACCCATCCTCAATGCACGATTCTTCATCCTAATAGAATCACTGAGTGATTTTATTTCTTTCAATAGTTTTTCTTGATTCACCATGTTTACACTGTGAAGTTCAACGTGTAACTAGATGTAGCATCGGTAGTTCAACGCATAAATACAAATTTATCCAACCCTATACGATATCTACCATTTTTAATATCTTCTTCCTTCATAATAACGAGAAAGCTATATTTCTCATTCCATGCTTTGCCACACATCTCTTTAAATTTTTCAAATGGCATATCCGCATTTACATGATCATTATATATATGCTTTAAATTTGTTTCATCTTGCTTGAAGATGATCAACATATTTGCATTGTCTCTTATAAGTTGTTTTGGAATTTTACTGTATGTTTGACCAATATAAATGCTATCAATATTATGATGTCTTCCCATAGCAAAATAATTCCTTATTGTGTCATGATTTTCACAAGAAACATCGTCAAATATAAAAATAGAAAATGGTTTTGCTTCATTCGGTTGCATAATTGTTACACTGGCATTAAACTTGTAAAAATTCACTTCAGGTACACTTGCAAGTACTTTATCCAATAATTGATATTTTGGTTGTTGCAATGATTTTGAAAAAATGTATATATTATTAAAACGCAATCCTTTAGGATTAGTTATAAGGTTAAAAACAACATTAGTTTTTCCACAATTTGAAGGACCAGTTATTAGACATCTTATCGTATTTGGTAGTAATTCACCATGTTTTCCATGATTTAACTTATCATTGTCAACTGTCAATTCATCAATGTTATTGATATTAAATCGATCTTTTTGTTGTACAATCTCCATCTTGTATAAAGGTTAAACACACAATGAGCTATTAAACAACTATACTAAGTCTTTTGAAGGAATCCAAGAGTCTTCACTTTTATCAAACCCTAACCACCGGACTTTAACCATATCCTTTTTCCTTTGTAAAATCTTCTCGACAAGATATACATCACCAACTGTTGATTTCAACAATTCGTGTCCGTAGAATCCACCTTGAAGTAATTCACCCTTGTTATCCTTTAATAAATAGGTTTCAGGTATAGTTGGTTGCACTTTATAAATTGTAAATACTTCATTAGTCCAATTTGGTAGATATCTTTTACTAAATACACCTTTGTATTTGCTTATACGAACTTTATCGTTGACCTTGAACTTCTTTGGTTGCAATTTTTCTAATTTCGGTGTTGTATTATTTTTAATGCGTTGTAATACAATTTTGGCATTAGCACTATTTACCTGGATAGGTTTCATTCCAATGGTACGATGATATTTGTTGTTATACTCTTTTATAAGTTGTGGTAATATGTCATACCACACGTATGATCCTCGTTTTGAAAATTGTTTATACATCGCATTTTTTAATGTTCTATTGAATCTTTCAATTATTGAAGCTTTAACTTCAGAATTTGTAGAATAATGATTTATTTGATATTTCTTCATCAAAGCTCCAAAGTCTTTATTAAAATATTCTTTTCCATCATCGGTCTGTAGATGTTTAATTTTAAATTTATTTCTTTGTATTGTGGTTTCCATAGCTTTTGTAACACTTTTACCAGTCTTATCCTTCAATGGTAAAGCATCAGCTATTTTAGTAAAACAGTCTATAATTGTTAAAATATATTTAAATCCTTTATTTAATTTACTGTGCGGTATCATTTCAATGAGATCAGCTTGATAAAGATCATTCATTCCTTTAATGATTGTACTTCTTCTTGGAAATCTTCTTCTTGCTGGTTTATGTAGTTCATTTACAATCTTGTCCTTCACACTTTCCATCTTCAGATGTTTCTTGTACACTGCTTGTAAAAATACTGACCCATAGAATAGTTAATTCTCATTTATATAGTTTGAATATAGGTCAAGGCCATTTCATATTAATGTAAAAAAGAGGGAACATGGCATTGGGCTTGCCATGTCCCCTCTTCTTTACGGAAAGGAAAAAGGAAGAAGGTAGAGGACGAAGAATAGGTTTACTGGTCGATAGGGTTCAGGGAGTAGTGGCCGAATGGTAAAGTATTAATTTTATCTTCTAAAATATGGCGCTTGTCATCTTTGTAGCTTAATGCCCATTTTGTTTGTTTGACACTAAAAAGTTGATGATTATAACTTCTAATAGTGTTGAACGTTGCAGTTGTTTCAACATTTTCAAACAAACATCTTTTATAATGTTCAAACTGTACATTCTTCTTCAGGAAAGAAGTTTTTATTCCTTTGGCTTTTTTCGTGACTTGATGTTCATTCCTTTCATTTATGTACAGTTGAAATGAATACAGTTTGGACATTAATGCTACAATTTCCATCATCGGCACACCATTTGTTTCATCTTTAAATTTTCCCAATACTTTCTTGTTTTTGTCGTAGTCGTAATTTGGATGATCCTTAGGATAATCGGAAAAGTCGAAATCATCTTTATATATAAAAGTGCGTAGATCTTCATACATGTCATTTGTTTTAATCCAGTAAATGAGTGCATCCGTATCCATATATGCAATACCAATGTTCTCTCTTCCATAATAGTTAACCATCTTCTTATAATGAAACTCATACATATGTGTTTTTGAAATATCCAAGATTGACATTCCAAGATACAAAGGACGATCCATTTCAACTGACTTCTTGTTCATGGAAATAACAACTAGATTTTCATTAATAATTACAGATGAACCAAAGTTTGGTTGTTGCACTAATTTCTGTAATTTTACTGGATCAGTTACCAATTTAATATCCTTATGTTTCCTTTTGTTTTCCAAAGTCTTGCCAAATATTGCGTTGTTCATTAATTTGAAAAAATCTTTTTGAAAACTTGATGTAGCGGCGGCTCTTCTTCTTGTGTTGTTGTCGATGTAAGGTTTTAACCAACAAGATTGAGAAAATTGTAGTACTCGATTAATTTTTGTAATTCTCAGTCCTAAGTCTAAAGCCTGTTGTATCATCCAGTAGTGTCCAACATATCGAGACTTGTCGGTTAAAGTCATCAATAATTTTGACCATCTTCCAGTAGGGGAAATTTCAGTCTTCGGAAGAAGTGGTAAATCATAATGTTGATCATGAAGATGTTCAGGATATTCAAAATCCACATCAAAAATGTAACCAGTTTCACCATGCTTCGGTATATCCATTATGTTTCCAATCGATTCTGGATCTATCCATTTAAAATTATCATATGGAAGGGGATTTGACATTGCCCATCCGTATAAGTTATTTGCATCAAAATAACCCAGGAATGTTGTTGGTTTTGATGCATCATAATCGGGCAGATACTTGTTGTTCGCCTTAAAATGTCGTGTAACGCTTTGCGTCAATCCCCCTCGAACTCCTGACTCTAACATTAAAACCATATCTATATCAGTAAGAAGTTGTATTTTACAATTTGTTTCTTTCAACATGGCTTGCCATGCTAATCCAGGTGAAGTGTACGAATGAAGAGGGTCCAATCCATAAGCTGCAAAACACGTATTTCTAAATTCTTCCATTATATCACATAATAAAGTTACATCTAATTTAACATAAAAATCTGAATATTCTCCTAATGTTCTAAATCCTAATTCGTTCCATACTTTACATGCATAATCATAGTCCTCTTGAGATATGTCCATGTCGTAAAGTTTACTTTTAAATTCTTCTTTAGCCGGAAGTGATGTTTCATTAAATTTTTCTAAACTGTCTATGTAATCATATGGAAACACACCTTTCCGAAGTACCAAATCCAGTTTGTCGTTATTTACAATCTTCTTTGTTTCGATGAAATCTTGTTTCCTTAAATTTTCTGAAAGTTTGGACAAACTCGACGGCATAAATCTGTAGGAGTCTAAGAATCTTAATTTCATGTTTCCAACTTCTTTGGAAAAACTGATGAACTTCTCTGAAGTTTCAGCTAATACATCAATTTTACCATCGTCTCTTCCTAATTCGGGTATTATGAAATGAGCATCGTACCCACTGAGGTTATGCAGAACCACAGGAATAAATAGTGGTAAACGATAGCTCAAGTTGCATTTATTACAAGCAGCACCCCTGTAATAACCAGTGAGGTGATCGTGATCTTTAACTTTATAATTCTCAATAGTAAAATCATTTTTGCACAAGAAACATCGAGTTGCATTTTCATGTTGAATTTCTTCTTCTTCCTCCATCATTTTCATTGGTACAATATTTGTATATAATCTTTGTACATTTCCAGCTATTGAATATAAGTGATCAAGAAATATTTTTTCTACATTTTCACCACGATATACTAGAGGTTCTGAAGTTAATCCATATCTGTTTAAATGTTCTTCTGATAATGTCGATTTCACCATTAAACAAAAACTGTTTGGTTTGTGCATTTGATACTTGACACTTTTTCTAGCTTCACAATTTTCATCTTCAACAGGAACAAGTGTTGATTCAAAGTCCGCATACACAACGAAAGGGATACGGTATTGATAATGAACCTTTTCAAATTTAACGAATGCTCTGTTTTCCGCAGGTAAATTAATCTTTGCTTCATAATTATTGTTACATAGTCTTTTGTGCTCTTGTAACCATTCTCTTCCTTCTCGTTGAAAATTAAAACATCTCTTGCAAATTATCTTTTTGTTTCGATTTTTCGAAAGTTGCTTGTTAACAAGACGATCAAATTGCTTTATGTACACATAGTGAGACACATCTCCTCGCGTTAGTAGTAGTAAATCCGTATGATCTGGTAGCTCTTCTTTTGCAATACGTAAAGGATACACTTTGTTTGAACTATCTAATGCAAAAACATTGATAGACGTACCGGGATTTTTCTTCTCAAATTTTGATATATCTTTCAGTGATACAGGATAAGTGATTCCTTGAAAATTGTATCTAAATCTTTGATTTTCATATTCTTGGTCAGGTCTATTCGCATTATGTGGTACAAATTTAGTTGTCATTGCATAACGAAAACATTCATTGTCTTCATTTTTAACATTAATACAAGATTTTGTATCTTCAATTCTTTTTGGCAGAGGAATGTAACTTGATCCCATTAGTCCATATCCATGTTTGTGAACTCTTATATCTAATACTTCAATACTTGTAAGACTCCATCCGGATCCTCTTCCTTCGTGTTCCTGAATTTTTGTTAATATTTCTTCTATACAGTTTTCTACTATTGAATCAATGTTTGAACTTCCCATAATGGTTCGGTTTTTTGTTATGAATCCTCTTGGTGATAATTCTTCTTGTACATTTATAAACATAGCTTCTAGTAGTAAACCAAATTTAAGAAAGTTCAATCTTTTTAATTCTTCTTTTAAAGTTCTACTGATGATTGGTTTTGCTTCTCTAATAAATTCTTCTAAGTTTAAATCTTCATTTTGAATCTTATGATGCATTACTACTTTACCAGGTAATGCAAATACTTGTAGATTTGGTAAAGTAGTTGAAGATGTTGCTGTTATTTCATATTGTTCTTCTTGTTCTTCTTGTTCTTCTTGTTGTTCTTGTTCTTCTTGTTGTTCTTGTTGTTCTTGTTTTTCTTCTGGGTTGTTGTGAATTAGTTCTTTATGACAGTCTAATAGAATTTCATCGTGAAACGATTCCGAACATTTATCGCAACGATACATGTTGAGATGTTTACTCTTCGAAATTTCACCAAGAAATGAAGTGGCTCTCACGTTCCTCCTATTATAATGGTTCCCCCACCACTATTTCATCCTCTTCACTATCCTAGAAAATCAAACATTTTCAACAAAATATTAACCTTCTACAAACTAATTGTTCATTCGTGTTCTTTATTCCCATTGGAGTTTTAGTATATACTTCTTTATATTCAAACTTTAACAAACTTTCTTTTAACATCTGTTAGGACAGATGTTATGGGACAGATGTTAAAAGAACAAATGTTGGAGAGGAAATGGCTAGAGCACAGGCACTTGGTTAAACTAAATTTGCGCATAAATTAACTAGAGTTGAACTGAAAATAAATTAAAAATTAATTTATTTCGCATAAATTAAAAGTTAGTTCAAAACTAAAATTCGACAGTGTTAAAAAACTCTAACAGTTGAATAAAAATAAACATTAATTCAAAACTGAAATTCAACAGTGTTAACCAAATTCTAACAGTCAAACAAATAGGTCAAGGTAATCCAATTTAACGCGAGAACGAGGAATAGAGCACTAAGTGGCATGTTAGTCCATTACCACAAAGTGATCTATTCCTCGCTCTCTATTCTACATCTACTTTTTTCAATTTACTTATTTATATTAAAATGTTCAAATTTTACTATGTAGAATGTCCATTCTTTCTCTTCAACTCTTCGATTGTTTTTAGCAATTGTAACAAATATTCGTTAGTTTTCACCAAAGTCTTTAGTTTGCTACATCCAATTTCAATGGAAGGTATTATAAGTTGTAATTTTATAAGTTCAATCTTTTCTTTCTTGCGAATTTCTTTCTTTATTATATTATTCCTTATTTTTGCTGAAGATTTAAACTCCATGTTGTTTCTGCTAAAGCCACAATAATAATAAAAGTCTCTTGAAACAACCTGCATTTATACACATTCCCCCACCACTTTATAATCCCCACTCCTTTCCCCTTCTTCTTTATATGTGGAAGGAAGTATTATAATTAGATTCCTAATATTTCTTTTCCTTCTTCACTACGTGGGGGAAGGGTAATTTGTTATTACACTAGTTGTGCAAGAAAATAGCCGCCAGTGTCCACACCTTGTTCGTAGCACTCCATCATAGATTGTGCCCACTGCAACATGCGGTCTCTGTCATTTGGTGTGACAAGGAAAGAATGACTATCACCATACAATATAAAAGAGTCAATTCGTACATAACATCCTGAGTCCAACCATTTATTAGCTTCAGCCATAAACTTTTCTATTGTATCAAATGGAAATTGTGGATCAATTGCTATGACTTTACGTTCTTCACTAAGTTCAACAGTATAATCATCATCGTCCTCATCATCTTCACTTTCACTGTCGTTACTTAAAGTGTCTTCAGATTGTTCAAAAACATCAGAAATTTCAGAAAAATTAAAATTTTCATTCAGATGAGGAGGCATTTTGAAGCAAGAAATATTGTAAACAGCAGAGACGAAACGACAAGAGCGGCGTGTAGAAGAAAAATGAAGGGGTGACCAACGCTCGCTCCGCTTTTATAATAGTATGCAAATGAGGGATAGGTGCTGACCATGACCAGTCATCGACCCAAAGGAGTGGGGGAAGTACTTTTCTTACTACTTGGATGGAAGTAGGTTAGTAGGTCACGAGACTTAGAGTGTTAAAAAATAATGGGGGAGAAACACAACGCTATAACACGTTGTGTTTCTCCCCCAGTATTTTTTTTTAAGCAATAATTTGGAAAAAGCTATGTGAATTTACTTGCTACGCCCCCACCTTGTAATACCATCCAGTTTGTGTCTGAGGAGATAGTCTTTAGAGTCTAACTCATAAACTGATTTCTCTTTGCGCAAGGATTCAATCACTTTAATATTATATCTTACGCCGTTACAAGTTGCCAAAATGTGTTTGTTGTCAATAACACTTTCAAAAAAATAGACACAACCTCTCTTAAGCCTATTTCCTTTCACACCAATAATTTTGGATTGGTATTCAACAGTGGGGGTTTCTGTCACTTGTGGTTCAGAAATGTGTTTTACGACATGTACACGGCAAAAACTTTCGTTTTTTACACATTTCCTCCCACAAGGTGATCCTTTCTTAATTCCCCTAGTAAGCATTTCAGGGCAAGTAGTGGGACGGCTAAATGCCCTACGACGCTCTTCTTGTAATAATTGAAATTGCTCTGAAGGAGCGGGTTTAGGAGTAGGTTTAGGAGTAAGTTTAGGAGCTGGTTTAGAAGCTGGTTTAGGAGCTGATTTAGGAGATGATTTAGTAGTAGGTTGAGAGGAATCAGTTTTGTGATAGGTATGATCTTCAGGTGTACTAAGTGGTGGGGTAGGAGGCAATGGTGATAGTGGGATAATAGGTGTGCTAAGACGATGAACAATGGTTTCAACGGAAGGGGTATTAGGATGGTGGTGAACTGGCTTCTGCGGTGGCGGCATAGTAGTTGATGGTGGTGCGGAGTCCTTTGAAGGCGAAGGCGGTGAAAAAATACTACGAAGTCTAGAAGTGTTGGTTGGCGGAAGAATAGCTCCAGAAGTTGAAGGTTGAGATGCAAGTCGATTCTTGTAGCAATCAGGAAGGTTTTTGAGGCGAAGAGTTTTCTTAGGTGCAGGAACAGCCGTAGTAGAAATAGAAGTCGAAGTAGAAGTTAAAGTAGAAGTTGTAGTTGGCAGAGATAACATGGTTGTGGCTCCAAGTTCGCAGCGTAACGTCTGTAATCAGAATGAAATGTTAGCCGCAGTCGGTGCGTCTTTTATAACAATATGCAAATGAGAGGGGTAGCAGCTGGCCGAGACTGATTATTGACCTGGTAGGTGGGGGAAAAGGGGAAAGAGAAGGTATTTATTTAAAATAATTCGCATAACTTTTGACTAAAATAAGATAACCAAATTCTTCTTTTACCAAAATGTTTGTCTTACATAGACCTTTTCAATGATGTATCGCTTGTCCAAATCCGTCAATCCATTATCAAGTTATAGCCATTTTAATTTTTCAGGTCATGACCGGTCGTTCACCCGTAGTGGGGGAAGGAGTGGGGGTAGGAGTGGGGGAAGGGGGGGGGGATCGACTCCATTTTTTCGGGGGGGGGAGGGGGGGGGAGGGGGGGGAGGGGGGGGAGGGGAGGGGGGGGAATCGACTCCATTTTTTCGGGGGGGGGGGAGGGGGGGGGGAGGGGGGGGGGGGGGTCATTGACCCTTCCGAAAGTGGGTCAAGGTCATTCAAGATTTATAATGATCCAAGGTGATGGGAACAGTAATACTGTTCCCACCACCCTGTTTGCCTAGCGGTTCCCACTCCCAACCCACTAGTTACGTTCTGCAAGGGAGGTCCCTGGGCCGTCCGCATCAAAGCGTAACGTCCCGTCCGCATCAAAGCGTAACCATTAATTTCAGGGAAACTGGAACAGCAGGGAGGCCCTGGTCCGTCCGCATCAAAGCGTAACGTCCCGTCCGCATCAAAGCGTAACCATTAATTTCAGGGAAACTGGAACAGCTAATGCAGAAACGCAACTCTAACACCCACCCAAACTAATCCCACCCATCATATTCCTAAACAAAATGCAAAAAACCTAGTCCGCAATTGCGGATGTCCCACCCCTTCTAAGTGAAGTTCAACTGAACTTCTGAATTTACAGTTAATCTACCCCCTAACATCTAGCTGAAAGGCAAAACAACAACATAAATTATTAATATCAACACTTAAAACTAACAACACATCATTATTAAAAACCAAATAATTCAACACAACCAAATACCATCATTATTCTTAAAATTAATACACCTTAATGCTAAACACCTCTTAAAATTAATACACCTTAATGCTAAACCCAACTTATAACTAACATCGCAATGCGCAAATTATTTCTTAAATTAAATACAACTTAAAACTAAACACACACACACACATACTACATTGCATTAAAAAAACGCAACATAGTAGAAGAAGTTCAAATATATATAGGCCTACTATATATTTGAAACCTCTTGCTGAGTCGCCAACAACCTTTCGCTATGAAAGTTTGTTGACGACTGACGCTAAGATC